>OX645062.1:23342232-23524072 GCA_951905685.1 Eumerus sabulonum | reverse complement strand
GTGCTGCCAGCCACCTATAGTAGCCTGGTGAGCTGTCGTGCTGCCAGCCACCTATAGTATCCTGGTGAGCTGTCTAGCTGCCGGCCACTATAGTGGTCTGGTGAGCTGTCGTGCTGCCGGCCACCTATAGTGGCCTGGTGAGCTGTCGTGCTGCCGGCCACCTATAGTGACCTGGTGAGCTGTCGTGTTGCCGGCCACCTATAGTAGCCTGGTGAGCTGTCGTGCTGCAGCCACCTATAGTAGCCTGGTGAGCTGTCGTGCTGCCAGCCACCTATAGTATCCTGGTGAGCTTTCGTGCTGCCAGCCACCTATAGTGGCCTGGTGAGCTGTCGTGCTGCCAGCCACCTATAGTAGCCTGGTGAGCTGTCGTGCTGCCAGCCACCTATAGTATCCTGGTGAGCTGTCGTGCTGCCAGCCACCTATAGTGGCCTGGTGAGCTGTCGTGCTGCCGGCCACCTATAGTGGTCTGGTGAGCTGTCGTGCTGCCGGCCACCTATAGTGGCCTGGTGAGCTGTCGTGCTGCCGGCCACCTATAGTGACCTGGTGAGCTGTCGTGTTGCCGGCCACCTATAGTGACCTGGTGAGCTGTCGTGCTGCCGGCCACCTATAGTGGCCTGGTGAGTTGTCGTGTTGCCGGCCACCTATAGTGACCTGGTGAGCTGTCGTGCTGCCGGCCACCTATAGTGGCCTGGTGAGCTGTTAGCTGCCGCCCACCTATAGCGGCCTGGTGAGCTGTCGTGCTGCCGGCCACCTATAGTGGCCTGGTGAGCTGTCGTGCTGCCAGCAACCTATAGGGGCCTGGTGAGCTGTTTAGCTGCCGCCCACCTATAGCGGCCTGGTGATCTGTCGTGCTGCCGACCACCTATAGTGGCCTGGTGAGCTGTCGTGCTGCCGGCCACCTATAGTTGCCTGGTGAGCTGTCGTGCTGCCGGCCACCTATAGTGGCCTGGTGAGCTGTCGTGCTGCCGGCCACCTATAGTGGCCTGGTGAGCTGTCGTGCTGCCGGCCACCTATAGTGGCCTGGTGATCTATCGTGCTTCCGGCCACCTATAATGGTCTAGTGAGCTGTCGTGCTGCCGGCCACCTATAGTGGTCTGGTGAGCTGTCGTGCTGCCGACAACCTATAGTGGACCTGGTGAGCTGTCGTGTTGCCGGCCACCTATAGTGGCCTGGTGAGCTGTCGTGCTGCCGGCCACCTATAGTGGCCTGGTGAGCTGTCGTGCTGCCGGCCACCTATAGCGGCCTGGTGATCTATCGTGCTTCCGGCCACCTATAATGGTCTAGTGAGCTGTCGTGCTGCCGGCCACCTATAGTGGTCTGGTGAGCTGTCGTGCTGCCGGCAACCTATAGTGACCTGGTGAGCTGTCGTGTTGCCGGCCACCTATAGTGACCTGGTGAGCTGTCGTGCTACGGGCCACCTATAGTGGCCTGGTGAGCTGTTGTGCTGCCGGCCACCTACAGTGGCCTGGTGAGCTGTCGTGCTGCCGGCCACCTATAGTGGCCTGGTGAGCTGTCGTGCTGCCGGCCACCTATAGTAGCCTGGTGAGCTGTCGTGCTGCCAGCCACCTATAGTAGCCTGGTGAGCTGTCGTGCTACGGGCCACCTATAGTGGCCTGGTGAGCTGTTGTGCTGCCGGCCACCTATAGTGGCCTGGTGAGCTGTCGTGCTGCCGGCCACCTATAGTGGCCTGGTGAGCTGTCGTGCTGCCGGCCACCTATAGTGGCCTGGTGAGCTGTCCTGCTGCCGGCCACCTATAGTGGCCTGGTGAGCTGTCGTGCTGCCGGCCACCTATAGTGGCCTGGTGAGCTGTCGTGCTGCCGGCCACCTATAGTGGCCTGGTGAGCTGTCGTGCTGTCGGCCACCTATAGTGGCCTGGTGAGCTGTCGTGCTGCCGACCACCTATAGTGGCCTGGTGAGCTGTCGTGCTGCCGGCCACCTATTGTAGCCTGGTGAGCTGTCGTGCTGCCAGCCACCTATAGTGGCCTGGTGAGCTGTTGTGCTGCCGACCACCTATAGGGGCCTGGTGAGCTGTCGTGCTGCCGGCCACCTATAGTGGTCTGGTGAGCTGTCGTGCTGCCGGCCACCTATAGTGGCCTGGTGAGCTGTCGTGCTGCCGGCCACCTATAGTGCCCCTTAGAGCTGTCGTGCTGCCGGCCACTTATAGTGACCTAGTGAGCTTTCGTTCTACCGGAGACCCATAGTGGCCTTGTGAGCTGTCGTCCTGCCGGCCACCTATAGTGGCCTGGTGAGCTGTCGTGCTGCCGGCAACATATAGTGACCTGGTGAGCTGTCGTGTTGCCGGCCACCTATAGTGGCCCTTTGAGCTGTCGTGCTGCCGGCCACCTATAGTGACCTAGTGAGCTTTCGTTCTACCGGAGACCCATAGTGGCCTGGTGAGCTGTCGTCCTGCCGGCCACCTATAGTGGCCTGGTGAGCTGTCGTGCTGCCGGCAACCTATAGTGACCTGGTGAGCTGTCGTGTTGCCGGCCACCTATAGTGACCTGGTGAGCTGTCGTGCTACGGGCCACCTATAGTGGCCTGGTGAGCTGTTGTGCTGCCGGCCACCTACAGTGGCCCGGTGAGCTGTCGTGCTGCCGGCCACCTATAGTGGCCTGGTGAGCTGTCGTGCTGCCGGCCACCTATAGTAGCCTGGTGAGCTGTCGTGCTGCCAGCCACCTATAGTAGCCTGGTGAGCTGTCGTGCTGCCAGCCACCTATAGTGGCCTGGTGAGCTGTCGTGCTACGGGCCACCTATAGTGGCCTGGTGCGCTGTTGTGCTGCCGGCCACCTATAGTGGCCTGGTGAGCTGTCGTGCTGCCGGCCACCTATAGTGGCTGGTGAGCTGTCGTGCTGCCGGCCACCTATAGTGGCCTGGTGAGCTGTCGTGCTGCCGGCCACCTATAGTGACCTGGTGAGCTTTCGTTCTACCGGAGACCCATAGTGGCCTGGTGAGCTGTCGTGCTGCCGGCCACCTATAGTGGCCTGGTGAGCTTTCGTTCTACGGAGACCCATAGTGGCCCTTTGAGCTGTCGTGCTGCCGGCCACCTATACTGACCTGGTGAGCTTTCGTTCTACCGGAGACCCATAGTGGCCTGGTGAGCTGTCGTCCTGCCGGCCACCTATAGTGGCCTGGTGAGCTGTCGTGCTGCCGGCCACCTATAGTGGCCTGGTCAGTTGTCGTGCTGCCGGCCACCTATAGTGACCTGGTGAGCTGTCGTGCTGCCGGCCACCTATAGTGGCCTGGTGAGCTGTTTAGCTGCCGCCCACCTATAGCGGCCTGGTGAGCTGTCGTGCTGCCGGCCACCTATAGTGGCCTGGTGAGCTGTCGTGCTGCCAGCAACCTATAGGGTCCTGGTGAGCTGTTTAGCTGCCGCCCACCTATAGCGGCCTGGTGATCTGTCGTGCTGCCGACCACCTATAGTGACCTGGTGAGCTTTCGTTCTACCGGAGACCCATAGTGGCCTGGTGAGCTGTCGTCCTGCCGGCCACCTATAGTGGCCTGGTGAGCTGTCGTGCTGCCGGCAACCTATAGTGACCTGGTGAGCTGTCGTGTTGCCGGCCACCTATAGTGACCTGGTGAGCTGTCGTGCTACGGGCCACCTATAGTGACCTGGTGAGCTGTTGTGCTGCCGGCCACCTATAGTGGCCTGGTGACCTGTCGTGCTGCCGGCCACCTATAGTGGCCTGGTGAGCTGTCGTGCTGCCAGCAACCTATAGGGGCCTGGTGAGCTGTTTAGCTGCCGCTCACCTATAGCGGCCTGGTGATCTGTCGTGCTGCCGACCACCTATAGTGACCTGGTGAGCTTTCGTTCTACCGGAGACCCATAGTGGCCTGGTGAGCTGTCGTCCTGCCGGCCACCTATAGTGGCCTGGTGAGCTGTCGTGCTGCCGGCAACCTATAGTGACCTGGTGAGCTGTCGTGTTGCCGGCCACCTATAGTGGCCTGGTGAGCTGTCGTGCTGCCGGCAACCTATAGTGACCTGGTGAGGTGTCGTGCGGCCGGCCACCTATAGTGACCTGGTGAGCTTTCGTTCTACCGAAACCCATAGTGGCCTGGTGAGCTGTCGTCCTGCCGGCCACCTATAGTGGCCTGGTGAGCTGTCGCGCTGCCGGCAACCTATAGTGACCTGGTGAGCTGTCGTGTTGCCGGCCACCTATAGTGACCTGGTGAGCTGTCGTGCTACGGGCCACCTATAGTGGCCTGGTGAGATGTTGTGCTGCCGGCCACCTACAGTGGCCTGGTGAGCTGTCGTGCTGCCGGCCACCTATAGTGGCCTGGTGAGCTGTCGTGCTGCCGGCCACCTATAGTAGCCTGGTGAGCTGTCGTGCTGCCAGCCACCTATAGTAGCCTGGCGAGCTGTCGTGCTACGGGCCACCTATAGTGGCCTGGTGAGCTGTTGTGCTGCCGGCCACCTATAGTGGCCTGGTGAGCTGTCGTGCTGCCGGCCACCTATAGTGGCCTGGTGAGCTTTCGTTCTACCGGAGACCCATAGTGGCCCTTTGAGCTGTCGTGCTGCCGGCCACCTATACTGACCTGGTGAGCTTTCGTTCTACCGGAGACCCATAGTGGCCTGGTGAGCTGTCGGCCTGCCGGCCACCTATAGTGGCCTGGTGAGCTGTCGTGCTGCCGGCAACCTATAGGGACCTGGTGAGCTGTCGTGTTGCCGGCCACCTATAGTGGCCTGGTGAGCTGTCGTGCTGCCGGCAACCTATAGTGACCTGGTGAGCTGTCGTGTTGCCAGCCACCTATAGTGACCTGGTGAGCTGTCGTGCTACGGGCCACCTATAGTGGCCTGGTGAGCTGATGTGCTGCCGGCCACCTATAGTGGCCTGGTGAGCTGTCGTGCTGCCGGCCACCTATAGTGGCCTGGTGAGCTGTCGTACTGCCGGCCACCTATAGTGGTCTGGTGAGCTGTCGTGCTGCCGGCCACCTATAGTGGCCTGATGAGCTGTCGTGCTGCCGGCCACCTATAGTGACCTGGTGAGCTGTCGTGCTGCCAGCCACCTATAGTAGCCTGGTGCGCTGTCGTGCTGCCAGCCACCTATAGAGGCCTGGTGAGCTGTCGTGCTGCCGGCAACCTATAGTGACCTGGTGAGCTGTCGTGCTGCCGGCCACCTATAGTGACCTGGTGAGCTTTCGTTCTACCGGAGACCCATAGTGGCCTGGTGAGCTGTCGTGCTGCCGGCAACCTATAGTGACCTGGTGAGCTGTCGTGTTGCCGGCCACCTATAGTGACCTGGTGAGCTGTCGTGCTACGGGCCACCTATAGTGACCTGGTGAGCTGTTGTGCTGCCGGCCACCTATAGTGGCCTGGTGAGCTGTCGTGCTGCCGGCCACCTATGGTGGCCTGGTGAGCTGTCGTGCTGCCGGCCACCTATAGTGGCCTGGTGAGCTGTCGTGCTGCCAGCAACCTATAGGGGCCTGGTGAGCTGTTTAGCTGCCGCTCACCTATAGCGGCCTGGTGATCTGTCGTGCTGCCGACCACCTATAGTGACCTGGTGAGCTTTCGTTCTACCGGAGACCCATAGTGGCCTGGTGAGCTGTCGTCCTGCCGGCCACCTATAGTGGCCTGGTGAGCTGTCGTGCTGCCGGCAACCTATAGTGACCTGGTGAGCTGTCGTGTTGCCGGCCACCTATAGTGGCCTGGTGAGCTGTCGTGCTGCCGGCAACCTATAGTGACCTGGTGAGCTGTCGTGCTGCCGGCCACCTATAGTGACCTGGTGAGCTTTCGTTCTACCGGAGACCCATAGTGGCCTGGTGAGCTGTCGTCCTGCCGGCCACCTATAGTGGCCTGGTGAGCTGTCGCGCTGCCGGCAACCTATAGTGACCTGGTGAGCTGTCGTGTTGCCGGCCACCTATAGTGACCTGGTGAGCTGTCGTGCTACGGGCCACCTATAGTGGCCTGGTGAGCTGTTGTGCTGCCGGCCACCTACAGTGGCCTGGTGAGCTGTCGTGCTGCCGGCCACCTATAGTGGCCTGGTGAGCTGTCGTGCTGCCGGCCACCTATAGTAGCCTGGTGAGCTGTCGTGCTGCCAGCCACCTATAGTAGCCTGGCGAGCTGTCGTGCTACGGGCCACCTATAGTGGCCTGGTGAGCTGTTGTGCTGCCGGCCACCTATAGTGGCCTGGTGAGCTGTCGTGCTGCCGGCCACCTATAGTGGCCTGGTGAGCTTTCGTTCTACCGGAGACCCATAGTGGCCCTTTGAGCTGTCGTGCTGCCGGCCACCTATACTGACCTGGTGAGCTTTCGTTCTACCGGAGACCCATAGTGGCCTGGTGAGCTGTCGTCCTGCCGGCCACCTATAGTGGCCTGGTGAGCTGTCGTGCTGCCGGCAACCTATAGTGACCTGGTGAGCTGTCGTGTTGCCGGCCACCTATAGTGGCCTGGTGAGCTGTCGTGCTGCCGGCAACCTATAGTGACCTGGTGAGCTGTCGTGTTGCCAGCCACCTATAGTGACCTGGTGAGCTGTCGTGCTACGGGCCACCTATAGTGGCCTGGTGAGCTGATGTGCTGCCGGCCACCTATAGTGGCCTGGTGAGCTGTCGTGCTGCCGGCCACCTATAGTGGCCTGGTGAGCTGTCGTGCTGCCGGCCACCTATAGTGGTCTGGTGAGCTGTCGTGCTGCCGGCCACCTATAGTGGCCTGGTGAGCTGTCGTGCTGCCGGCCACCTATAGTGACCTGGTGAGCTGTCGTGCTGCCAGCCACCTATAGTAGCCTGGTGAGCTGTCGTGCTGCCAGCCACCTATAGTATCCTGGTGAGCTGTCTAGCTGCCGGCCACCTATAGTGGTCTGGTGAGCTGTCGTGCTTCCGGCCACCTATAGTGGCCTGGTGAGCTGTCGTGCTGCCGGCCACCTATAGTGACCTGGTGAGCTGTCGTGTTGCCGGCCACCTATAGTAGCCTGGTGAGCTGTCGTGCTGCCAGCCACCTATAGTAGCCTGGTGAGCTGTCGTGCTGCCAGCCACCTATAGTATCCTGGTGAGCTTTCGTGCTGCCAGCCACCTATAGTGGCCTGGTGAGCTGTCGTGCTGCCAGCCACCTATAGTAGCCTGGTGAGCTGTCGTGCTGCCAGCCACCTATAGTATCCTGGTGAGCTGTCGTGCTGCCAGCCACCTATAGTGGCCTGGTGAGCTGTCGTGCTGCCGGCCACCTATAGTGGTCTGGTGAGCTGTCGTGCTGCCGGCCACCTATAGTGGCCTGGTGAGCTGTCGTGCTGCCGGCCACCTATAGTGACCTGGTGAGCTGTCGTGTTGCCGGCCACCTATAGTGACCTGGTGAGCTGTCGTGCTGCCGGCCACCTATAGTGGCCTGGTGAGTTGTCGTGTTGCCGGCCACCTATAGTGACCTGGTGAGCTGTCGTGCTGCCGGCCACCTATAGTGGCCTGGTGAGCTGTTTAGCTGCCGCCCACCTATAGCGGCCTGGTGAGCTGTCGTGCTGCCGGCCACCTATAGTGGCCTGGTGAGCTGTCGTGCTGCCAGCAACCTATAGGGGCCTGGTGAGCTGTTTAGCTGCCGCCCACCTATAGCGGCCTGGTGATCTGTCGTGCTGCCGACCACCTATAGTGGCCTGGTGAGCTGTCGTGCTGCCGGCCACCTATAGTTGCCTGGTGAGCTGTCGTGCTGCCGGCCACCTATAGTGGCCTGGTGAGCTGTCGTGCTGCCGGCCACCTATAGTGGCCTGGTGAGCTGTCGTGCTGCCGGCCACCTATAGTGGCCTGGTGATCTATCGTGCTTCCGGCCACCTATAATGGTCTAGTGAGCTGTCGTGCTGCCGGCCACCTATAGTGGTCTGGTGAGCTGTCGTGCTGCCGACAACCTATAGTGACCTGGTGAGCTGTCGTGTTGCCGGCCACCTATAGTGGCCTGGTGAGCTGTCGTGCTGCCGGCCACCTATAGTGGCCTGGTGAGCTGTCGTGCTGCCGGCCACCTATAGTGGCCTGGTGATCTATCGTGCTTCCGGCCACCTATAATGGTCTAGTGAGCTGTCGTGCTGCCGGCCACCTATAGTGGTCTGGTGAGCTGTCGTGCTGCCGGCAACCTATAGTGACCTGGTGAGCTGTCGTGTTGCCGGCCACCTATAGTGACCTGGTGAGCTGTCGTGCTACGGGCCACCTATAGTGGCCTGGTGAGCTGTTGTGCTGCCGGCCACCTACAGTGGCCTGGTGAGCTGTCGTGCTGCCGGCCACCTATAGTGGCCTGGTGAGCTGTCGTGCTGCCGGCCACCTATAGTAGCCTGGTGAGCTGTCGTGCTGCCAGCCACCTATAGTAGCCTGGTGAGCTGTCGTGCTACGGGCCACCTATAGTGGCCTGGTGAGCTGTTGTGCTGCCGGCCACCTATAGTGGCCTGGTGAGCTGTCGTGCTGCCGGCCACCTATAGTGGCCTGGTGAGCTGTCGTGCTGCCGGCCACCTATAGTGGCCTGGTGAGCTGTCCTGCTGCCGGCCACCTATAGTGGCCTGGTGAGCTGTCGTGCTGCCGGCCACCTATAGTGGCCTGGTGAGCTGTCGTGCTGCCGGCCACCTATAGTGGCCTGGTGAGCTGTCGTGCTGTCGGCCACCTATAGTGGCCTGGTGAGCTGTCGTGCTGCCGACCACCTATAGTGGCCTGGTGAGCTGTCGTGCTGCCGGCCACCTATTGTAGCCTGGTGAGCTGTCGTGCTGCCAGCCACCTATAGTGGCCTGGTGAGCTGTTGTGCTGCCGACCACCTATAGGGGCCTGGTGAGCTGTCGTGCTGCCGGCCACCTATAGTGGTCTGGTGAGCTGTCGTGCTGCCGGCCACCTATAGTGGCCTGGTGAGCTGTCGTGCTGCCGGCCACCTATAGTGCCCCTTAGAGCTGTCGTGCTGCCGGCCACCTATAGTGACCTAGTGAGCTTTCGTTCTACCGGAGACCCATAGTGGCCTTGTGAGCTGTCGTCCTGCCGGCCACCTATAGTGGCCTGGTGAGCTGTCGTGCTGCCGGCAACATATAGTGACCTGGTGAGCTGTCGTGTTGCCGGCCACCTATAGTGGCCCTTTGAGCTGTCGTGCTGCCGGCCACCTATAGTGACCTAGTGAGCTTTCGTTCTACCGGAGACCCATAGTGGCCTGGTGAGCTGTCGTCCTGCCGGCCACCTATAGTGGCCTGGTGAGCTGTCGTGCTGCCGGCAACCTATAGTGACCTGGTGAGCTGTCGTGTTGCCGGCCACCTATAGTGACCTGGTGAGCTGTCGTGCTACGGGCCACCTATAGTGGCCTGGTGAGCTGTTGTGCTGCCGGCCACCTACAGTGGCCCGGTGAGCTGTCGTGCTGCCGGCCACCTATAGTGGCCTGGTGAGCTGTCGTGCTGCCGGCCACCTATAGTAGCCTGGTGAGCTGTCGTGCTGCCAGCCACCTATAGTAGCCTGGTGAGCTGTCGTGCTGCCAGCCACCTATAGTGGCCTGGTGAGCTGTCGTGCTACGGGCCACCTATAGTGGCCTGGTGCGCTGTTGTGCTGCCGGCCACCTATAGTGGCCTGGTGAGCTGTCGTGCTGCCGGCCACCTATAGTGGCCTGGTGAGCTGTCGTGCTGCCGGCCACCTATAGTGGCCTGGTGAGCTGTCGTGCTGCCGGCCACCTATAGTGACCTGGTGAGCTTTCGTTCTACCGGAGACCCATAGTGGCCTGGTGAGCTGTCGTGCTGCCGGCCACCTATAGTGGCCTGGTGAGCTTTCGTTCTACCGGAGACCCATAGTGGCCCTTTGAGCTGTCGTGCTGCCGGCCACCTATACTGACCTGGTGAGCTTTCGTTCTACCGGAGACCCATAGTGGCCTGGTGAGCTGTCGTCCTGCCGGCCACCTATAGTGGCCTGGTGAGCTGTCGTGCTGCCGGCCACCTATAGTGGCCTGGTCAGTTGTCGTGCTGCCGGCCACCTATAGTGACCTGGTGAGCTGTCGTGCTGCCGGCCACCTATAGTGGCCTGGTGAGCTGTTTAGCTGCCGCCCACCTATAGCGGCCTGGTGAGCTATCGTGCTGCCGGCCACCTATAGTGGCCTGGTGAGCTGTCGTGCTGCCAGCAACCTATAGGGTCCTGGTGAGCTGTTTAGCTGCCGCCCACCTATAGCGGCCTGGTGATCTGTCGTGCTGCCGACCACCTATAGTGACCTGGTGAGCTTTCGTTCTACCGGAGACCCATAGTGGCCTGGTGAGCTGTCGTCCTGCCGGCCACCTATAGTGGCCTGGTGAGCTGTCGTGCTGCCGGCAACCTATAGTGACCTGGTGAGCTGTCGTGTTGCCGGCCACCTATAGTGACCTGGTGAGCTGTCGTGCTACGGGCCACCTATAGTGACCTGGTGAGCTGTTGTGCTGCCGGCCACCTATAGTGGCCTGGTGACCTGTCGTGCTGCCGGCCACCTATGGTGGCCTGGTGAGCTGTCGTGCTGCCGGCCACCTATAGTGGCCTGGTGAGCTGTCGTGCTGCCAGCAACCTATAGGGGCCTGGTGAGCTGTTTAGCTGCCGCTCACCTATAGCGGCCTGGTGATCTGTCGTGCTGCCGACCACCTATAGTGACCTGGTGAGCTTTCGTTCTACCGGAGACCCATAGTGGCCTGGTGAGCTGTCGTCCTGCCGGCCACCTATAGTGGCCTGGTGAGCTGTCGTGCTGCCGGCAACCTATAGTGACCTGGTGAGCTGTCGTGTTGCCGGCCACCTATAGTGGCCTGGTGAGCTGTCGTGCTGCCGGCAACCTATAGTGACCTGGTGAGGTGTCGTGCGGCCGGCCACCTATAGTGACCTGGTGAGCTTTCGTTCTACCGGAAACCCATAGTGGCCTGGTGAGCTGTCGTCCTGCCGGCCACCTATAGTGGCCTGGTGAGCTGTCGCGCTGCCGGCAACCTATAGTGACCTGGTGAGCTGTCGTGTTGCCGGCCACCTATAGTGACCTGGTGAGCTGTCGTGCTACGGGCCACCTATAGTGGCCTGGTGAGATGTTGTGCTGCCGGCCACCTACAGTGGCCTGGTGAGCTGTCGTGCTGCCGGCCACCTATAGTGGCCTGGTGAGCTGTCGTGCTGCCGGCCACCTATAGTAGCCTGGTGAGCTGTCGTGCTGCCAGCCACCTATAGTAGCCTGGCGAGCTGTCGTGCTACGGGCCACCTATAGTGGCCTGGTGAGCTGTTGTGCTGCCGGCCACCTATAGTGGCCTGGTGAGCTGTCGTGCTGCCGACCACCTATAGTGGCCTGGTGAGCTTTCGTTCTACCGGAGACCCATAGTGGCCCTTTGAGCTGTCGTGCTGCCGGCCACCTATACTGACCTGGTGAGCTTTCGTTCTACCGGAGACCCATAGTGGCCTGGTGAGCTGTCGCCCTGCCGGCCACCTATAGTGGCCTGGTGAGCTGTCGTGCTGCCGGCAACCTATAGGGACCTGGTGAGCTGTCGTGTTGCCGGCCACCTATAGTGGCCTGGTGAGCTGTCGTGCTGCCGGCAACCTATAGTGACCTGGTGAGCTGTCGTGTTGCCAGCCACCTATAGTGACCTGGTGAGCTGTCGTGCTACGGGCCACCTATAGTGGCCTGGTGAGCTGATGTGCTGCCGGCCACCTATAGTGGCCTGGTGAGCTGTCGTGCTGCCGGCCACCTATAGTGGCCTGGTGAGCTGTCGTACTGCCGGCCACCTATAGTGGTCTGGTGAGCTGTCGTGCTGCCGGCCACCTATAGTGGCCTGGTGAGCTGTCGTGCTGCCGGCCACCTATAGTGACCTGGTGAGCTGTCGTGCTGCCAGCCACCTATAGTAGCCTGGTGCGCTGTCGTGCTGCCAGCCACCTATAGTATCCTGGTGAGCTGTCGTGCTGCCGGCCACCTATAGTGGTCTTGTGAGCTGTCGTGCTGCCGGCCACCTATAGTGGCCTGGTGAGCTGTCGTGCTGCCGGCCACCTTTAGTGACCTGGTGAGCTGTCGTGTTGCCGGCCACCTATAGTAGCCTGGTGAGCTGTCGTGCTGCCAGCCACCTATAGTAGCCTGGTGAGCTGTCGTGCTGCCAGCCACCTATAGTATCCTGGTGAGCTTTCGTGCTGCCAGCCACCTATAGTGGCCTGGTGAGCTGTCGTGCTGCCAGCCACCTATAGTAGCCTGGTGAGCTGTCGTGCTGCCAGCCACCTATAGTATCCTGGTGAGCTGTCGTGCTGCCAGCCACCTATAGTGGCCTGGTGAGCTGTCGTGCTGCCGGCCACCTATAGTGGTCTGGTGAGCTGTCGTGCTGCCGGCCACCTATAGTGGCCTGGTGAGCTGTCGTGCTGCCGGCCACCTATAGTGACCTGGTGAGCTGTCGTGTTGCCGGCCACCTATAGTGACCTGGTGAGCTGTCGTGCTGCCGGCCACCTATAGTGGCCTGGTGAGCTGTCGTGCTGCCAGCAACCTATAGGGTCCTGGTGAGCTGTTTAGCTGCCGCCCACCTATAGCGGCCTGGTGATCTGTCGTGCTGCCGACCACCTATAGTGACCTGGTGAGCTTTCGTTCTACCGGAGACCCATAGTGGCCTGGTGAGCTGTCGTCCTGCCGGCCACCTATAGTGGCCTGGTGAGCTGTCGTGCTGCCGGCAACCTATAGTGACCTGGTGAGCTGTCGTGTTGCCGGCCACCTATAGTGACCTGGTGAGCTGTCGTGCTACGGGCCACCTATAGTGACCTGGTGAGCTGTTGTGCTGCCGGCCACCTATAGTGGCCTGGTGAGCTGTCGTGCTGCCGGCCACCTATAGTGGCCTGGTGAGCTGTCGTGCTGCCAGCAACCTATAGGGGCCTGGTGAGCTGTTTAGCTGCCGCTCACCTATAGCGGCCTGGTGATCTGTCGTGCTGCCGACCACCTATAGTGACCTGGTGAGCTTTCGTTCTACCGGAGACCCATAGTGGCCTGGTGAGCTGTCGTCCTGCCGGCCACCTATAGTGGCCTGGTGAGCTGTCGTGCTGCCGGCAACCTATAGTGACCTGGTGAGCTGTCGTGTTGCCGGCCACCTATAGTGGCCTGGTGAGCTGTCGTGCTGCCGGCAACCTATAGTGACCTGGTGAGCTGTCGTGCTGCCGGCCACCTATAGTGACCTGGTGAGCTTTCGTTCTACCGGAGACCCATAGTGGCCTGGTGAGCTGTCGTGCTGCCGGCAACCTATAGTGACCTGGTGAGCTGTCGTGTTGCCGGCCACCTATAGTGACCTGGTGAGCTGTCGTGCTACGGGCCACCTATAGTGACCTGGTGAGCTGTTGTGCTGCCGGCCACCTATAGTGGCCTGGTGAGCTGTCGTGCTGCCGGCCACCTATGGTGGCCTGGTGAGCTGTCGTGCTGCCGGCCACCTATAGTGGCCTGGTGAGCTGTCGTGCTGCCAGCAACCTATAGGGGCCTGGTGAGCTGTTTAGCTGCCGCTCACCTATAGCGGCCTGGTGATCTGTCGTGCTGCCGACCACCTATAGTGACCTGGTGAGCTTTCGTTCTACCGGAGACCCATAGTGGCCTGGTGAGCTGTCGTCCTGCCGGCCACCTATAGTGGCCTGGTGAGCTGTCGTGCTGCCGGCAACCTATAGTGACCTGGTGAGCTGTCGTGTTGCCGGCCACCTATAGTGGCCTGGTGAGCTGTCGTGCTGCCGGCAACCTATAGTGACCTGGTGAGCTGTCGTGCTGCCGGCCACCTATAGTGACCTGGTGAGCTTTCGTTCTACCGGAGACCCATAGTGGCCTGGTGAGCTGTCGTCCTGCCGGCCACCTATAGTGGCCTGGTGAGCTGTCGCGCTGCCGGCAACCTATAGTGACCTGGTTAGCTGTCGTGTTGCCGGCCACCTATAGTGACCTGGTGAGCTGTCGTGCTACGGGCCACCTATAGTGGCCTGGTGAGCTGTTGTGCTGCCGGCCACCTACAGTGGCCTGGTGAGCTGTCGTGCTGCCGGCCACCTATAGTGGCCTGGTGAGCTGTCGTGCTGCCGGCCACCTATAGTAGCCTGGTGAGCTGTCGTGCTGCCAGCCACCTATAGTAGCCTGGCGAGCTGTCGTGCTACGGGCCACCTATAGTGGCCTGGTGAGCTGTTGTGCTGCCGGCCACCTATAGTGGCCTGGTGAGCTGTCGTGCTGCCGGCCACCTATAGTGGCCTGGTGAGCTTTCGTTCTACCGGAGACCCATAGTGGCCCTTTGAGCTGTCGTGCTGCCGGCCACCTATACTGACCTGGTGAGCTTTCGTTCTACCGGAGACCCATAGTGGCCTGGTGAGCTGTCGTCCTGCCGGCCACCTATAGTGGCCTGGTGAGCTGTCGTGCTGCCGGCAACCTATAGTGACCTGGTGAGCTGTCGTGTTGCCGGCCACCTATAGTGGCCTGGTGAGCTGTCGTGCTGCCGGCAACCTATAGTGACCTGGTGAGCTGTCGTGTTGCCAGCCACCTATAGTGACCTGGTGAGCTGTCGTGCTACGGGCCACCTATAGTGGCCTGGTGAGCTGATGTGCTGCCGGCCACCTATAGTGGCCTGGTGAGCTGTCGTGCTGCCGGCCACCTATAGTGGCCTGGTGAGCTGTCGTGCTGCCGGCCACCTATAGTGGTCTGGTGAGCTGTCGTGCTGCCGGCGAACTATAGTGGCCTGGTGAGCTGTCGTGCTGCCGGCCACCTATAGTGACCTGGTGAGCTGTCGTGCTGCCAGCCACCTATAGTAGCCTGGTGAGCTGTCGTGCTGCCAGCCACCTATAGTATCCTGGTGAGCTGTCTAGCTGCCGGCCACCTATAGTGGTCTGGTGAGCTGTCGTGCTGCCGGCCACCTATAGTGGCCTGGTGAGCTGTCGTGCTGCCGGCCACCTATAGTGACCTGGTGAGCTGTCGTGTTGCCGGCCACCTATAGTAGCCTGGTGAGCTGTCGTGCTGCCAGCCACCTATAGTATCCTGGTGAGCTGTCGTGCTGCCAGCCACCTATAGTATCCTGGTGAGCTTTCGTGCTGCCAGCCACCTATAGTGGCCTGGTGAGCTGTCGTGCTGCCAGCCACCTATAGTAGCCTGGTGAGCTGTCGTGCTGCCGGCCACCTATAGTGGCCTGGTGAGCTGTCGTGCTGCCGGCCACCTATAGTAGCCTGGTGAGCTGTCGTGCTGCCAGCCACCTATAGTAGCCTGGCGAGCTGTCGTGCTGCCGGCCACCTATAGTGACCTGGTGAGCTGTCGTGTTGCCGGCCACCTATAGTAGCCTGGTGAGCTGTCGTGCTGCCAGCCACCTATAGTATCCTGGTGAGCTGTCGTGCTGCCAGCCACCTATAGTAGCCTGGCGAGCTGTCGTGCTACGGGCCACCTATAGTGGCCTGGTGAGCTGTTGTGCTGCCGGCCACCTATAGTGGCCTGGTGAGCTGTCGTGCTGCCGGCCACCTATAGTGGCCTGGTGAGCTTTCGTTCTACCGGAGACCCATAGTGGCCCTTTGAGCTGTCGTGCTGCCGGCCACCTATAGTGACCTGGTGAGCTTTCGTTCTACCGGAGACCCATAGTGGCCTGGTGAGCTGTCGTCCTGCCGGCCACCTATAGTGGCCTGGTGAGCTGTCGCGCTGCCGGCAACCTATAGTGACCTGGTTAGCTGTCGTGTTGCCGGCCACCTATAGTGACCTGGTGAGCTGTCGTGCTACGGGCCACCTATAGTGGCCTGGTGAGCTGTTGTGCTGCCGGCCACCTACAGTGGCCTGGTGAGCTGTCCTGCTGCCGGCCACCTATAGTGGCCTGGTGAGCTGTCGTGCTGCCGGCCACCTATAGTAGCCTGGTGAGCTGTCGTGCTGCCAGCCACCTATAGTAGCCTGGCGAGCTGTCGTGCTACGGGCCACCTATAGTGGCCTGGTGAGCTGTTGTGCTGCCGGCCACCTATAGTGGCCTGGTGAGCTGTCGTGCTGCCGGCCACCTATAGTGGCCTGGTGAGCTTTCGTTCTACCGGAGACCCATAGTGGCCCTTTGAGCTGTCGTGCTGCCGGCCACCTATACTGACCTGGTGAGCTTTCGTTCTACCGGAGACCCATAGTGGCCTGGTGAGCTGTCGTCCTGCCGGCCACCTATAGTGGCCTGGTGAGCTGTCGTGCTGCCGGCAACCTATAGTGACCTGGTGAGCTGTCGTGTTGCCGGCCACCTATAGTGGCCTGGTGAGCTGTCGTGCTGCCGGCAACCTATAGTGACCTGGTGAGCTGTCGTGTTGCCAGCCACCTATAGTGACCTGGTGAGCTGTCGTGCTACGGGCCACCTATAGTGGCCTGGTGAGCTGATGTGCTGCCGGCCACCTATAGTGGCCTGGTGAGCTGTCGTGCTGCCGGCCACCTATAGTGGCCTGGTGAGCTGTCGTGCTGCCGGCCACCTATAGTGGTCTGGTGAGCTGTCGTGCTGCCGGCGAACTATAGTGGCCTGGTGAGCTGTCGTGCTGCCGGCCACCTATAGTGACCTGGTGAGCTGTCGTGCTGCCAGCCACCTATAGTAGCCTGGTGAGCTGTCGTGCTGCCAGCCACCTATAGTATCCTGGTGAGCTGTCTAGCTGCCGGCCACCTATAGTGGTCTGGTGAGCTGTCGTGCTGCCGGCCACCTATAGTGGCCTGGTGAGCTGTCGTGCTGCCGGCCACCTATAGTGACCTGGTGAGCTGTCGTGTTGCCGGCCACCTATAGTAGCCTGGTGAGCTGTCGTGCTGCCAGCCACCTATAGTATCCTGGTGAGCTGTCGTGCTGCCAGCCACCTATAGTATCCTGGTGAGCTTTCGTGCTGCCAGCCACCTATAGTGGCCTGGTGAGCTGTCGTGCTGCCAGCCACCTATAGTAGCCTGGTGAGCTGTCGTGCTGCCAGCCACCTATAGTGGCCTGGTGAGCTGTCGTGCTGCCAGCCACCTATAGTGGCCTGGTGAGCTGTCGTGCTGCCGGCCACCTATAGTGGTCTGGTGAGCTGTCGTGCTGCCGGCCACCTATAGTGGCCTGGTGAGCTGTCGTGCTGCCGGCCACCTATAGTGACCTGGTGAGCTGTCGTGTTGCCGGCCACCTATAGTGACCTGGTGAGCTGTAGTGCTGCCGGCCACCTATAGTGGCCTGGTGAGTTGTCGTGTTGCCGGCCACCTATAGTGACCTGGTGAGCTGTCGTGCTGCCGGCCACCTATAGTGGCCTGGTGAGCTGTTTAGCTGCCGCCCACCTATAGCGGCCTGGTGAGCTGTCGTGCTGCCGGCCACCTATAGTGGCCTGGTGAGCTGTCGTGCTGCCAGCAACCTATAGGGGCCTGGTGAGCTGTTTAGCTGCCGCCCACCTATAGCGGCCTGGTGATCTGTCGTGCTGCCGACCACCTATAGTGGCCTGGTGAGCTGTCGTGCTGCCGGCCACCTATAGTTGCCTGGTGAGCTGTCGTGCTGCCGGCCACCTATAGTGGCCTGGTGAGCTGTCGTGCTGCCGGCCACCTATAGTGGCCTGGTGAGCTGTCGTGCTGCCGGCCACCTATAGTGGCCTGGTGATCTATCGTGCTTCCGGCCACCTATAATGGTCTAGTGAGCTGTCGTGCTGCCGGCCACCTATAGTGGTCTGGTGAGCTGTCGTGCTGCCGGCAACCTATAGTGACCTGGTGAGCTGTCGTGTTGCCGGCCACCTATAGTAGCCTGGTGAGCTGTCGTGCTGCCAGCCACCTATAGTGGCCTGGTGAGCTGTCGTGCTGCCGGCCACCTATAGTGCTCTGGTGAGCTGTCGTGCTGCCGGCCACCTATAGTGGCCTGGTGAGCTGTCGTGCTGCCGGCCACCTATAGTGACCTGGTGAGCTGTCGTGCTGCCGGCCACTTATAGTGGCCTGGTGAGCTGTCGTGGTGCCGGCCACCTATAGTGACCTGGTGAGCTGTCGTGCTGGCGGCCACCTATAGCGACCTGGTGAGCTGTCGTGCCACCGGCCACCTATAGTGGCCTGGTGAGCTGTCGTGCTGCCGGCCACCTATAGTGGACTGGTGAGCTGTCGTGCTGCCGGCCACTTATAGTGGCCCTTTGAGCTGTCGTGCTGCCGGCCACCTATAGTGACCTGGTGAGCTTTCGTTCTACCGGAGACCCATAGTGGCCTGGTGAGCTGTCGTCCTGCCGGCCACCTATAGTGGCCTGGTGAGCTGTCGTGCTGCCGGCAACCTATAGTGACCTGGTGAGCTGTCGTGTTGCCGGCCACCTATAGTGACCTGGTGAGCTGTCGTGCTACGGGCCACCTATAGTGGCCTGGTGAGCTGTTGTGCTGCCGGCCACCTACAGTGGCCTGGTGAGCTGTCGTGCTGCCGGCCACCTATAGTGGCCTGGTGAGCTGTCGTGCTGCCGGCCACCTATAGCGACCTGGTGAGCTGTCGTGCTACCGGCCACCTATAGTGACCTGGTGAGCTGTCGTGCTACGGGCCACCTATAGTGGCCTGGTGAGCTGTTGTGCTGCCGGCCACCTACAGTGGCCTGGTGAGCTGTCGTGCTGCCGGCCACCTATAGTAGCCTGGTGAGCTGTCGTGCTGCCAGCCACCTATAGTAGCCTGGCGAGCTGTCGTGCTACGGGCCACCTATAGTGGCCTGGTGAGCTGTCGTGCTGCCGGCCACCTATAGCGACCTGGTGAGCTGTCGTGCTACCGGCCACCTATAGTGACCTGGTGAGCTGTCGTGCTACGGGCCACCTATAGTGGCCTGGTGAGCTGTCGTGCTGCCGGCCACCTATAGTGGCCTGGTGAGCTGTCGTGCTGCCGGCCACCTATAGTAGCCTGGTGAGCTGTCGTGCTGCCAGCCACCTATAGTAGCCTGGCGAGCTGTCGTGCTACGGGCCACCTATAGTGGCCTGGTGAGCTGTTGTGCTGCCGGCCACCTATAGTGGCCTGGTGAGCTGTCGTGCTGCCGGCCACCTATAGTGGCCTGGTGAGCTGTCGTGCTGCCAGCCACCTATAGTGGCCTGGTGAGCTGTTGTGCTGCCGGCCACCTATAGTGGCCTGGTGAGCTGTCCTGCTGCCGGCCACCTATAGTGGCCTGGTGAGCTGTAGATTAGCCGGCCACCTATAGTGGCCTGGTGAGCTGTCGTGCTGCCGGCCACCTATAGTAGCCTGGTGAGCTGTCGTGCTGCCAGCCACCTATAGTAGCCTGGTGAGCTGTCGTGCTGCCAGCCACCTATAGTGGCCTGGTGAGCTGTCGTGCTGCCGGCCACCTATAGTGGTCAGGTGAGCTGTCGTGCTGCCGGCCACCTATAGTGGCCTGGTGAGCTGTCGTGCTGCCGGCCACCTATAGTGACCTGGTGAGCTGTCGTGTTGCCGGCCACCTATAGTAGCCTGGTGAGCTGTTGTGCTGCCAGCCACCTATAGTGGCCTGGTGAGCTGTCGTGCTGCCAGCCACCTATAGTAGCCTGGTGAGCTGTCGTGCTGCCAGCCACCTATAGTATCCTGGTGAGCTGTGGTGCTGCCGGCCACCTATAGCGACCTGGTGAGCTGTCGTGCTACCGGTCACCTATAGTGGCCTGGTGAGCTGTCGTGCTGCCGGCCACCTATAGTGGACTGGTGAGCTGTCGTGCTGCCGGCCACCTATAGTAGCCTGGTGAGCTGTCGTGCTGCCAGCCACCTATAGTAGCCTGGCGAGCTGTCGTGCTACGGGCCACCTATAGTGGCCTGGTGAGCTGTTGTGCTGCCGGCCACCTATAGTGGCCTGGTGAGCTGTCGTGCTGCCGGCCACCTATAGTGGCCTGGTGAGCTGTCGTGCTGCCAGCCACCTATAGTGGCCTGGTGAGCTGTTGTGCTGCCGGCCACCTATAGTGGCCTGGTGAGCTGTCCTGCTGCCGGCCACCTATAGTGGCCTGGTGAGCTGTAGATTAGCCGGCCACCTATAGTGGCCTGGTGAGCTGTCGTGCTGCCGGCCACCTATAGTGACCTGGTGAGCTGTCGTGCTGGCGGCCACCTATAGCGACCTGGTGAGCTGTCGTGCTACCGGCCACCTATAGTGGCCTGGTGAGCTGTCGTGCTGCCGGCCACCTATAGTGGACTGGTGAGCTGTCGTGCTGCCGGCCACTTATAGTGGCCCTTTGAGCTGTCGTGCTGCCGGCCACCTATAGTGACCTGGTGAGCTTTCGTTCTACCGGAGACCCATAGTGGCCTGGTGAGCTGTCGTCCTGCCGGCCACCTATAGTGGCCTGGTGAGCTGTCGTGCTGCCGGCAACCTATAGTGACCTGGTGAGCTGTCGTGTTGCCGGCCACCTATAGTGACCTGGTGAGCTGTCGTGCTACGGGCCACCTATAGTGGCCTGGTGAGCTGTTGTGCTGCCGGCCACCTACAGTGGCCTGGTGAGCTGTCGTGCTGCCGGCCACCTATAGTGGCCTGGTGAGCTGTCGTGCTGCCGGCCACCTATAGCGACCTGGTGAGCTGTCGTGCTACCGGTCACCTATAGTGGCCTGGTGAGCTGTCGTGCTGCCGGCCACCTATAGTGGACTGGTGAGCTGTCGTGCTGCCGGCCACTTATAGTGGCCCTTTGAGCTGTCGTGCTGCCGGCCACCTATAGTGACCTGGTGAGCTTTCGTTCTACCGGAGACCCATAGTGGCCTGGTGAGCTGTCGTCCTGCCGGCCACCTATAGTGGCCTGGTGAGCTGTCGTGCTGCCGGCAACCTATAGTGACCTGGTGAGCTGTCGTGTTGCCGGCCACCTATAGTGACCTGGTGAGCTGTCGTGCTACGGGCCACCTATAGTGGCCTGGTGAGCTGTTGTGCTGCCGGCCACCTACAGTGGCCTGGTGAGCTGTCGTGCTGCCGGCCACCTATAGTGGCCTGGTGAGCTGTCGTGCTGCCGGCCACCTATAGTGGCCTGGTGAGCTGTCGTGCTGCCGGCCACCTATAGTAGCCTGGTGAGCTGTCGTGCTGCCAGCCACCTATAGTAGCCTGGCGAGCTGTCGTGCTACGGGCCACCTATAGTGGCCTGGTGAGCTGTTGTGCTGCCGGCCACCTATAGTGGCCTGGTGAGCTGTCGTGCTGCCGGCCACCTATAGTGGCCTGGTGAGCTGTCGTGCTGCCAGCCACCTATAGTGGCCTGGTGAGCTGTCGTGCTGCCAGCCACCTATAGTGGCCTGGTGAGCTGTTGTGCTGCCGGCCACCTATAGTGGCCTGGTGAGCTGTCCTGCTGCCGGCCACCTATAGTGGCCTGGTGAGCTGTAGATTAGCCGGCCACCTATAGTGGCCTGGTGAGCTGTCGTGCTGCCGGCCACCTATAGTAGCCTGGTGAGCTGTCGTGCTGCCAGCCACCTATAGTGACCTGGTGAGCTGTCGTGCTGCCGGCCACCTATAGTGGTCTGGTGAGCTGTCGTGCTGCCGGCCACCTATAGTGGCCTGGTGAGCTGTCGTGCTGCCGGCCACCTATAGTGACCTGGTGAGCTGTCGTGTTGCCGGCCACCTATAGTAGCCTGGTGAGCTGTTGTGCTGCCAGCCACCTATAGTGGCCTGGTGAGCTGTCGTGCTGCCAGCCACCTATAGTAGCCTGGTGAGCTGTCGTGCTGCCAGCCACCTATAGTATCCTGGTGAGCTGTCGTGCTGCCGGCCACCTATAGCGACCTGGTGAGCTGTCGTGCTACCGGTCACCTATAGTGGCCTGGTGAGCTGTCGTGCTGCCGGCCACCTATAGTGGACTGGTGAGCTGTCGTGCTGCCGGCCACTTATAGTGGCCCTTTGAGCTGTCGTGCTGCCGGCCACCTATAGTGACCTGGTGAGCTTTCGTTCTACCGGAGACCCATAGTGGCCTGGTGAGCTGTCGTCCTGCCGGCCACCTATAGTGGCCTGGTGAGCTGTCGGTCTGCCGGCAACCTATAGTGACCTGGTGAGCTGTCGTGTTGCCGGCCACCTATAGTGACCTGGTGAGCTGTCGTGCTACGGGCCACCTATAGTGGCCTGGTGAGCTGTTGTGCTGCCGGCCACCTACAGTGGCCTGGTGAGCTGTCGTGCTGCCGGCCACCTATAGTGGCCTGGTGAGCTGTCGTGCTGCCGGCCACCTATAGTAGCCTGGTGAGCTGTCGTGCTGCCAGCCACCTATAGTAGCCTGGCGAGCTGTCGTGCTACGGGCCACCTATAGTGGCCTGGTGATCCATCGTGCTGCCGGCCACCCATAATGGTCAAGTGAGCTGTCGTGCTGCCGGCCACCTATAGTGGCCTGGTGAGCTGTCGTGCTGCCGGCCACCTATAGTATCCTGGTGAGCTGTCGTGCTGCCAGCCACCTATAGTGGCCTGGTGAGCTGTCGTGCTGCCGGCCACCTATAGTGGTCTGGTGAGCTGTCGTGCTGCCGCCCACCTATAGTGACCTGGTGAGCTGTCGTGTTGCCGGCCACCTATAGTGACCTGGTGAGCTGTCGTGCTGCCGCCCACCTATAGTGGCCTGGTGAGCTGTCGTGCTGCCAGCCACCAGTGGCCCGGTGAGCTGTTGTGCTGCCGACCACCTATAGTGGCCTGGTGAGCTGTCGTGCTGCCGGCCACCTATAGTGACCTGGTGAGCTGTCGTGTTGCCGGCCACCTATAGTAGCCTGGTGAGCTGTTGTGCTGCCAGCCACCTATAGTGGCCTGGTGAGCTGTTGTGCTGCCGGCCACCTATAGTGGCCTGGTGAGCTGTCCTGCTGCCGGCCACCTATAGTGGCCTGGTGAGCTGTAGATTAGCCGGCCACCTATAGTGGCCTGGTGAGCTGTCGTGCTGCCGGCCACCTATAGTGACCTGGTGAGCTGTCGTGCTGCCGGCCACCTATAGCGACCTGGTGAGCTGTCGTGCTACCGGTCACCTATAGTAGCCTGGTGAGCTGTCCTGCTGCCGGCCACCTATAATGGCCTGGTGAGCTGTTGTGCTGCCGACCACCTATAGTGGCCTGGTGAGCTGTCGTGCTGCCGGCCACCTATAGTGCCCTGGTGAGCTGTCGTGCTGCCGGCCACCTATAGTGGCCTGGTGAGCTGTCGTGCTGCCGGCCACCTATAGTGGCCTGGTGAGCTGTCGTGCTGCCGGCCACCTATAGTGACCTGGTGATCTATCGTGCTGCCGGCCACCTATAGTGGTCTGGTGAGCTGTCGTGCTGCCGGCCACCTATAGTGGCCTGGTGATCTGTCGTGCTGCCGGCCACCTATAGTGGCCCTTTGAGCTGTCGTGCTGCCGGCCACCTATAGTGACCTGGTGAGCTTTCGTTCTACCGGAGACCCATAGTGGCCTGGTGAGCTGTCGTACTGCCGGCCACCTATAGTGGCCTGGTGATCTATCGTGCTGCCGGCCACCTATAATGGTCTAGTGAGCTGTCGTGCTGCCGGCCACCTATAGTGGCCTGGTGAGTTGTCGTGTTGCCGGCCACCTATAGTGACCTGGTGAGCTGTCGTGCTGCCGGCCACCTATAGTGGCCTGGTGAGCTGTCGTGCTGCCGGCCACCTATAGTGGACTGGTGAGCTGTCGTGCTGCCGGCCACCTATAGTGGAATGGTGAGCTGTCGTGCTGCCGGCCACCTATAGTGGAATGGTGAGCTGTCGTCCTGCCGGCCACCTATGATGAGCTGTTGTGCTGCCGGCCACCAGGCTCACAGCTCACCAGGCCACTGTAGGTTGCTGGCAGCACGACAGCTCACCAGGCCACTATATGTGGCCGGTAGCACGACAGCTCACCAGGCCACTATAGGTGGCCGGCAGCACTACAGCTCACTTGACCATTATAGGTGGCCGGCAGCACAACAGCTCACCAGGCCACTGGTGAATGGCAGCACGACAGCTCACCAGGCTACTATAGGTGGCCGGAAGCACGACAGCTCACCAGGCCACTATAGGTGGCCGGCAGCACGACAGCTCACCAGGCCACTATAGGTGGCCGGCAGCACGACAGCTCACCAGGCCACTATAGGTGGCCGGCAGCACGACAGCTCACCAGGCCACTATAGGTGGCCGGCAGCACGACAGCTCACCATTCCACTATAGGTGGCCGGCAGCACAACAGCTCACCAGTCCACTATAGGTGGCCGGCAACACGACAGCTCACCAGGCCACTATAGGTGGCCGGCAGCACGACAGCTCACCAGGTCACTATAGGTGGCCAGCAACACGACAACTCACTAGGCCACTATAGGTGGCCGGCAGCACGACAGCTCACCAGGCCACTATAGGTTGCCGGCAACACGACAGCTCACCAGGCCACTATAGGTGGTCGGCAGCACAACAGCTCACCGGGCCACTGGTGGCTGGCAGCACGACAGCTCACCAGGCCACTATAGGTGGGCGGCAACACGAAAGCTCACCAGGAAACTATAGGTGGCCGGCAGCACGACAGCTCACCAGGTCACTATAGGTGGCCAGCAACACGACAACCCACTAGGCCACTATAGGTGGCCGGCAGCACGACAGCTCACCAGGCCACTATAGGTTGCCGGCAGCACGACAGCTCACCAGGCCACTATAGGTGGCCGGCAGCACGACAGCTCACTAGACCATTATGGGTGGCCGGCTGCACGATGGATCACCAGGCCACTTAAAGTGGCCGGTAGCACGACAGCTCAACAGGCCACTATAGGTGGCCGGCAGCACGACAGCTCAACAGGCCACTATAGGTGGCCGGCAGCACGACAGCTCACCAGGCCACTATAGGTGGCCGGCAGCACGACAGCTCACCAGGCCAGTATAGGTGGCCGGAAGCACGACATTTCACCAGGCCAATATAAATGGCCGGTAGCAGGACAGCCCACCAGGCCACTATAGGTGGCCGGCAGCACGACAGCTCAAAGGGCCACTATAGGTGGCCGGCAGCACGACAGATCACCAGGCCACTATAGGTGGCCGGCAGCACGACAGCTCACCAGACCACTATAGGTGGCCGGCAGCACGACAGCTCACCAGGATACTATAGGTGGCTGGCAGCACGACAGCTCACCAGGCTACTATAGGTGGCCGGCAGCACGACAGCTGACCGGGCCACTATAGGTGGCCGGCAGCACGACAGCTCACCAGGCCACTGGTGGGTGGCAGCACGACAGCTCACCAGGCCACTATAGGTAGCCGGCAGCACGACAGCTCACCAGGCCACTATAGGTGGCCGGAAGCACGACATTTCACCAGGCCACTATAGGTGGGCGGCAGCACGACAGCTCACCAGACCGCTATAGGTGGCCGGCAGCACGACAGCTCACCAGGATACTATAGGTGGCTGGCAGCACGACAGCTCACCAGGCTACTATAGGTGGCTGGCAGCACGACAGCTCACCAGGTCACTATAGGTGGCCGGCAGCACGACAGCTCACCAGGCCACTATAGGTGGCCGGCAGCACGACAGCTCACCAGACCACTATAGGTGGCCGGCAGCACGACAGCTCACCAGGCCACTATAGGTGGCTGGCAGCACGACAGCTCACCAGGCTACTATAGGTGGCTGGCAGCACGACAGCTCACCAGGCTACTATAGGTGGCCGGCAGCACGACAGCTCACCAGGCCAGTATAGGTGGCCGGAAGCACGACATTTCACCAGGCCAATATAAATGGCCGGTAGCAGGACAGCCCACCAGGCCACTATAGGTGGCCGGCAGCACGACAGCTCAAAGGGCCACTATAGGTGGCCGGCAGCACGACAGATCACCAGGCCACTATAGGTGGCCGGCAGCACGACAGCTCACCAGACCACTATAGGTGGCCGGCAGCACGACAGCTCACCAGGATACTATAGGTGGCTGGCAGCACGACAGCTCACCAGGCCACTATAGGTGGCCGGCAGCACGACAGCTCACCAGGCCACTATAGGTGGCCGGCAGCACATCAGCTCACCAGGCCACTATAGGTGGCCCGTAGCACGACAGCTCACCAGGTCACTATAGGTGGCTGGCAGCACGACAGCTCACCAGGCTACTATAGGTGGCTGGCAGCACGACAGCTCACCAGGCTACTATAGGTGGCCGGCAGCACGACAGCTCACCAGGCCACTATAGGTGGCCGGCACCACGACAGCTCACCAGGCCACTATAGGTGGCCGGCAGCACGACAGCTCACCATTCCACTGTAGGTGGCCGGCAGCACGACAGCTCACCAGTCCACTATAGGCGGTCGGCAGCACGACAGCTCACCAGCCCACTATAGGTGGTCGGCAGCACGACAGCTCACCAGGCCACTATAGGTGGCCAGCAGCACGACAGCTCACCAGGCCACTATAGGTGGCCGGTAGCACGACAGCTCACCAGGCCACTATAGGTGTCCGGCAGCACTACAGCTCACTTGACCATTATAGGTGGCCGGCAGCACGACAGCTCACCAGGCCGCTATAGGTGGCCGGCAGCACTACAGCTCACTTGACCATTATAGGTGGGCAGCAGCACAACAGCTCACCAGGCCACTATAGGTGGCCGGCAGCACAACAGCTCACCAGGCCACTGGTGAATGGCAGCACGACAGCTCACCAGGCTACTATAGGTGGCCGGCAGCACGACAGCTCACCAGGCCACTATAGGTGGCCGGCAGCACGCCAGCTCACCAGGCCACTATAGGTGGTCGGCAGCACGACAGCTCACCAGGCCGCTATAGGCGAGCGGCAGCACAACAGCTCACCAGGCCACTACAGGTTGCTGGCAGCACGACAGCTCACCAGGCCGCTATAGGTGGCCGGCAGCACTACAGCTCACTTGACCATTATAGGTGGGCAGCAGCACAACAGCTCACCAGGCTACTATAGGTGGCCGGCAGCACGACAGCTCACCAGGCCACTATAGGTGGCCAGCAGCACGACAGCTCACCAGGCCACTATAGGTGGCCGGCAGCACGACAGCTCACCATTCCACTGTAGGTGGCCGGCAGCACGACAGCTCACCAGTCCACTATAGGTGGCCGGCAGCACGACAGCTCACCAGGCCACTATAGGTGGCCAGCAGCACGACAGCTCACCAGGTCACTATAGGTTGCCGGCAGCACAACAGCTCACCAGGCCACTATAGGTGGCAGGCAGCACGACAGCTCACTAGACCACTATAGGTGGCCGGTAGCAGGACAGCCCACCAGGCCACTATAGGTGGCCGGCAGCACAACAGCTCACCAGGCCACTGGTGGCTGGCAGCAAGACAGCTCACCAGGCTACTATAGGTGGCCGGCAGCACGACAGCTCACCAGGCCACTATAGGTGGCCGGCAGCACGACAGCTCACCAGGCCACTATAGGTGGCCGGCAGCACGACAGCTCACCATTCCACTGTAGGTGGCCGGCAGCACGACAGCTCACCAGTCCACTATAGGCGGTCGGCAGCACGACAGCTCACCAGCCCACTATAGGTGGTCGGCAGCACGACAGCTCACCAGGCCACTATAGGTGGCCAGCAGCACGACAGCTCACCAGGCCACTATAGGTGGCCGGCAGCACGACAGCTCACAAGGCCACAATAGGTGGCCGGCAGCACGACAGCTCACCAGGCCACTATAGGTGGCCGGCAGCACGACAGCTCACCATTCCACTGTAGGTGGCCGGCAGCACGACAGCTCACCAGTCCACTATAGGTGGCCGGCAGCACGACAGCTCACCAGGCCACTATAGATGGCCAGCAGCACGACAGCTCACCAGGTCACTATAGGTGGCCGGCAGCACAACAGCTCACCAGGCCACTATAGGTGGCTGGCAGCACGACAGCTCACTAGACCATTATAGGTGGCCGGTAGCAGGACAGCCCACCAGGCCACTATAGGTGGCCGGCAGCACAACAGCTCACCAGGCCACTGGTGGCTGGCAGCAAGACAGCTCACCAGGCTACTATAGGTGGCTGGCAGCACAACAGCTCACCAGGCCACTATAGGTGGCCGGCAACACGACAGCTCACCAGGCCACTATAGGTGCCCGGCAGCACGACAGCTCACCAGGCCACTATAGGTGGCCGGCAGTACGACAGCTCACCAGGCCACTATAGGTGGCCGGCAGCACGACAGCTCACCAGGCCGCTATAGGCGGGCGGCAGCACAACAGCTCACCAGGCCACTACATGTTGCTGGCAGCACGACAGCTCACCAGGCCACTATAGGTGGCCGGCAGCACGACAGCTCACCATTCCACTATAGGTGGCCGGCAGCACGACAGCTCACCAGGCCACTATAGGTGGCCGGCAGCACGACAGCTCACCATTCCACTGTAGGTGGCCGGCAGCACGACAGCTCACCAGTCCACTATAGGTGGTCGGCAGCACGACAGCTCACCAGGCCACTATAGGTGGCCAGCAGCACGACAGCTCACCAGGCCACTATAGGTGGCCGGCAGCACGGCAGCTCACCAGGCCACTATAGGTGGCCGGCAGCACGACAGCTCACCATTCCACTATAGGTGGCCGGCAGCACGACAGCTCACCAGGCCACTATAGGTGGCCAGCAGCACGACAGCTCACCAGGCCACTATAGGTGGCCGGCAGCACGACAGCTCACCATTCCACTGTAGGTGGCCGGCAGCACGACAGCTCACCAGTCCACTATAGGTGGCCGGCAGCACGACAGCTCACCAGGCCACTATAGGTGGCCAGCAGCACGACAGCTCACCGGGCCACTATAGGTGGCCGGCAGCACGACAGCTCACAAGGCCACTATAGGTGGCCGGCAGCACGACAGCTCACCAGGCCACTATAGGTGGCCGGCAGCACGGCAGCTCACCAGGCCACTATAGGTGGCCGGCAGCACGACAGCTCACCAGGCCACTATAGGTGGCCGGCAGTACGACAGCTCACCAGGCCACTATAGGTGGCCGGCAGCACGACAGCTCACCAGGCCGCTATAGGTGGGCGGCAGCACAACAGCTCACCAGGCCACTATAGGTTGCTGGCAGCACGACAGCTCACCAGGCCACTATAGGTAGCCGGCAGCACGACAGCTCACCAGGCCACTATAGGTGGCCGGCAGCCCGACAGCTCACCAGGCCACTATAGGTGGCCGGCAGCACGACAGCTCACCAGACAACTATAGGTGGCCGGCAGCACGACAGCTCACCAGGCCACTATAGGTGGCCGGTAGCACAACAGCTCACCAGGCCACTATAGGTGGCTGGCAGCACGACAGCTCACCAGGCTACTATAGGTGGCCGGCAGCACGACAGCTCACCAGGCCCCTATAGGTGGCCGGCAACACGACAGCTCACCAGGCCACTATAGGTGGCCGGCATCTCGACAGCTCACCAGGCCACTATAGGTGGCCGGCAGCACGACAGCTCACCATTCCACTGTAGGTGGCCGGCAGCACGACAGCTCACCAGTCCACTATAGGTGGTCGGCAGCACGACAGCTCACCAGGCCACTATAGGTGGCCAGCAGCACGACAGCTCACCAGGCCACTATAGGTGGCCGGCAGCACGGCAGCTCACCAGGCCACTATAGGTGGCCGGCAGCACGACAGCTCACCATTCCACTGTAGGTGGCCGGCAGCACGACAGCTCACCAGTCCACTATAGGTGGCCGGCAGCACGACAGCTCACCAGGCCACTATAGGTGGCCGGCAGCACGACAGCTCACCAGGCCACTATAGGTGGCCGGCAGCACGACAGCTCACCATTCCACTGTAGGTGGCCGGCAGCACGACAGCTCACCAGTCCACTATAGGTGGTCGGCAGCACGACAGCTCACCAGGCCACTATAGGCGGCCAGCAGCACGACAGCTCACCAGGCCACTATAGGTGGCCGGCAGCACGACAGCTCACCAGGCCACTATAGGTGGCCGGCAGCACGACAGCTCACCATTCCACTGTAGGTGGCCGGCAGCACGACAGCTCACCAGGCCACTGGTGGCTGGCAGCAAGACAGCTCACCAGGCTACTATAGGTGGCCGGCAGCACGACAGCTCACCAGGCCACTATAGGTGGCCGGCAGCACGACAGCTCACCAGGCCACTATAGGTGGCCGGCAGCACGACAGCTCACCATTCCACTGTAGGTGGCCGGCAGCACGACAGCTCACCAGTCCACTATAGGCGGTCGGCAGCACGACAGCTCACCAGCCCACTATAGGTGGTCGGCAGCACGACAGCTCACCAGGCCACTATAGGTGGCCAGCAGCACGACAGCTCACCAGGCCACTATAGGTGGCCGGCAGCACGACAGCTCACAAGGCCACTATAGGTGGCCGGCAGCACGACAGCTCACCAGGCCACTACAGGTGGCCGGCAGCACGACAGCTCACCATTCCACTGTAGGTGGCCGGCAGCACGACAGCTCACCAGTCCACTATAGGTGGCCGGCAGCACGACAGCTCACCAGGCCACTATAGGTGGCCAGCAGCACGACAGCTCACCAGGTCACTATAGGTGGCCGGCAGCACAACAGCTCACCAGGCCACTATAGGTGGCTGGCAGCACGACAGCTCACTAGATCATTATAGGTGGCCGGTAGCAGAACAGCCCACCAGGCCACTATAGGTGGCCGGCAGCACAACAGCTCACCAGGCCACTGGTGGCTGGCAGCAAGACAGCTCACCAGGCTACTATAGGTGACCGGCAGCACGACAGCTCACCAGGCCACTATAGGTGGCCGGCAGCACGACAGCTCACCAGGCCACTATAGGTGGCCGGCAGCACGACAGCTCACCATTCCACTGTAGGTGGCCGGCAGCACGACAGCTCACCAGTCCACTATAGGTGGACGGCAGCACGACAGCTCACCAGGCCACTATAGGTGGCCAGCAGCACGACAGCTCACCAGGCTACTATAGGTGTCCGGCAGCACGACAGCTCACCAGGCCACTATAGGTGGCCGGCAGCACGACAGCTCACCAGGCCACTATAGGTGGCCGGCAGCACGACAGCTCACCATTCCACTGTAGGTGGCCGGCAGCACGACAGCTCACCAGGCCACTATAGGTGGCCAGCAGCACGACAGCTCACCAGGTCACTATAGGTGGCCGGCAGCACAACAGCTCACCAGGCCACTATAGGTGGCTGGCAGCACGACAGCTCACTAGACCATTATAGGTGGCCGGTAGCAGGGCAGCTCACCAGGTCACTATGGGTCTCCGGTAGCACGAAAGCTCAACAGGTCACTATAGGTGGCCGGCAGCACAACAGCTCACCAGGCCACTATAGGTGGCTGGTAGCACGACAGCTCACTTGACCATTATAGGTGGCCGGCAGCACGACAGCTCACCAGGCCGCTATAGGTGGGCGGCAGCACAACAGCTCACCAGGCCACTATAGGTGGCCGGCAGCACAACAGCTCACCAGGCCACTGGTGGCTGGCAGCACGACAGCTCACCAGGCTACTATAGGTGGCCGGCAGCACGACTGCTCACCAGGCCACTATAGGTGGCCGGCAGCACGACAGCTCACCAGGCCACTATAGGTGGCCGGCAGCACGACAGCTCACCAGGCCACTATAGGTGGCCGGCAGCACGATAGCTCACCAGGCCACTATAGGTGGCCGGCAGCACGACAGCTCACCATTCCACTGTAGGTGGCCGGCAGCACGACAGCTCACCAGTCCACTATAGGTGGTCGGCAGCACGACAGCTCACCAGGCCACTATAGGTGGCCAGCAGCACGACAGCTCACCAGGCTACTATAGGTGGCCGGCAGCACGACAGCTCACCAGGCCACTATAGGTGGCCAGCAGCACGACAGCTCACCAGGCCACTATAGGTGGCCGGCAGCACGACAGCTCACCATTCCACTGTAGGTGGCCGGCAGCACGACAGCTCACCAGTCCACTATAGGTGGCCGGCAGCACGACAGCTCACCAGGCCACTATAGGTGGCCAGCAGCACGACAGCTCACCAGGTCACTATAGGTGGCCGGCAGCACAACAGCTCACCAGGCCACTATAGGTGGCTGGCAGCACGACAGCTCACTAGACCATTATAGGTGGCCGGTAGCAGGACAGCCCACCAGGCCACTATAGGTGGCCGGCAGCACAACAGCTCACCAGGCTACTGGTGGCTGGCAGCAAGACAGCTCACCAGGCTACTATAGGTGGCCGGCAGCACGACAGCTCACCAGGCCACTATAGGTGGCCGGCAGCACGACAGCTCACCAGGCCACTATAGGTGGCCGGCAGCACGACAGCTCACCAGGCCACTATAGGTGGCCGGCAGCACGACAGCTCACCATTCCACTGTAGGTGGCCGGCAGCACGACAGCTCACCAGTCCACTATAGGCGGTCGGCAGCACGACAGCTCACCAGCCCACTATAGGTGGTCGGCAGCACGACAGCTCACCAGGCCACTATAGGTGGCCAGCAGCACGACAGCTCACCAGGCCACTATAGGTGGCCGGCAGCACGACAGCTCACAAGGCCACTATAGGTGGTCGGCAGCACGACAGCTCACCAGGCCACTACAGGTGGCCGGCAGCACGACAGCTCACCATTCCACTGTAGGTGGCCGGCAGCACGACAGCTTACCAGTCCACTATAGGTGGCCGGCAGCACGACAGCTCACCAGGCCACTATAGGTGGCCAGCAGCACGACAGCTCACCAGGTCACTATAGGTGGCCGGCAGCACAACAGCTAACCAGGCCACTATAGGTGGCTGGCAGCACGACAGCTCACTAGACCATTATAGGTGGGCGGTAGCAGGACAGCCCACCAGGCCACTATAGGTGGCCGGCAGCACAACAGCTCACCAGGCCACTGGTGGCTGGCAGCAAGACAGCTCACCAGGCTACTATAGGTGGCCGGCAGCACGACAGCTCACCAGGCCACTATAGGTGGCCGGCAGCACGACAGCTCACCAGGCCACTATAGGTGGCCGGCAGCACGACAGCTCACCATTCCACTGTAGGTGGCCGGCAGCACGACAGGTCACCAGTCCACTATAGGTGGACGGCAGCACGACAGCTCACCAGGCCACTATAGGTGGCCAGCAGCACGACAGCTCACCAGGCTACTATAGGTGGCCGGCAGCACGACAGCTCACCAGGCCACTATAGGTGGCCGGCAGCACGACAGCTCACCAGGCCACTATAGGTGGCCGGCAGCACGACAGCTCACCAGGCCACTATAGGTGGCCGGCAGCACGACAGCTCACCAGGCCACTATAGGTGGCCGGCAGCACGACAGCTCACCATTCCACTGTAGGTGGCCGGCAGCACGACAGCTCACCAGTCCACTATAGGTGGCCGGCAGCACGACAGCTCACCAGGCCACTATAGGTGGCCAGCAGCACGACAGCTCACCAGGTCACTATAGGTGGCCGGCAGCACAGCAGCTCACCAGGCCACTATAGGTGGCTGGCAGCACGACAGCTCACTAGACCATTATAGGTGGCCGGTAGCAGGGCAGCTCACCAGGTCACTATGGGTCTCCGGTAGCACGAAAGCTCACCAGGTCACTATAGGTGGCCGGCAGCACAACAGCTCACCAGGCCACTATAGGTGGCTGGTAGCACGACAGCTCACTTGACCATTATAGGCGGCCGGCAGCACGACAGCTCACCAGGCCGCTATAGGTGGGCGGCAGTACAACAGCTCACCAGGCCACTATAGGTGGCCGGCAGCACAACAGCTCACCAGGCCACTGGTGGCTGGCAGCACGACAGCTCACCAGGCTACTATAGGTGGCCGGCAGCACGACTGCTCACCAGGCCACTATAGGTGGCCGGCAGCACAACAGCTCACCAGGCCACTATAGGTGGCCGGCAGCACGACAGCTCACCAGGCCACTATAGGTGGCCGGCAGCACGACAGCTCACCATTCCACTATAGGTGGCCGGCAGCACGACAGCTCACCAGTCCACTATAGGTGGCCGTCAACACGACAGCTCACCAGGCCACTATAGGTGGCCGGCAGCACGACAGCTCACCAGGTCACTATAGGTGGCTGGCAACACGACAACTCACCAGGCCACTATAGGTGGCCGGCAGCACGACAGCTCACCAGGCCACTATAGGTGGCCGGCACCACGACAGCTCACCAGGCCACTATAGGTGGCCGGCAGCACGACAGCTCACCAGGCCACTATAGGTTGCCGGCAGCACGACAGCTCACCAGGCCACTATAGGTGGCCGGCAGCACGACAGCTCACTAGACCATTATGGGTGGCCGGCAGCACTATAGATCACCAGGCCACTATAAGTGGCCGGTAGTACGACAGCTCACCAGGCCACTATAGGTGGCCGGCAGCACGACAGCTCACCAGGCCACTATAGGTGGCCGGCAGCACGACAGCTCACCAGGCCACTATAGGTGGCCGGCAGCACGACAGCTCACCAGGCCGCTATAGGTGGGCGGCAGCACAACAGCTCACCAGGCCACTATAGGTTGCTGGCAGCACGACAGCTCACCAGGCCACTATAGGTGGCCGGCAGCACGACAGCTCACCAGGCCACTATAGGTAGCCGGCAGCACGACAGCTCACCAGGCCACTATAGGTGGCCGGCTGCACGACAGCTCACCAGGCCACTATAGGTGGCCGGCAGCACGACAGCTCACCAGAACACTATAGGTGGCCGGCAGCACGACAGCTGCCCAGGCCACTTTAGGTGGCCGGCAGCACAACAGCTCACCAGGCCACTGGTGGCTGGCAGCAAGACAGCTCACCAGGCTACTATAGGTGGCCGGCAGCACGACAGCTCACCAGGCCACTATAGGTGGCCGCGAGCACGACAGCTCACCAGGCCACTATAGGTGGCCGGCAGCACGACAGCTCACCAGGCCACTATAGGTGGCCGGCAGCACGACAGCTCACCAGTCCACTATAGGTGGTCGGCAGCACGACAGCTCACCAGGCCACTATAGGTGGCCAGCAGCACGACAGCTCACCAGGCCACTGGTGGCTGGCAGCAAGACAGCTCACCAGGTTACTATAGGTGGCCGGCAGCACGACAGCTCACCAGACTACTATAGGTGGCCGGCAGCACGACAGCTCACCAGGCCACTATAGGTGGCCGGCAGCACGACAGCTCACCAGGCCACTATGGGTGGCCGGCAGCACGACAGCTCACCAGGCCACTATGGGTGGCCGGCAGCACAACAGCTCACCAGGCTACTATAAGTGGCCGGCAGCACGACAGCTCACCAGGCCACTATAGGTGGCCGGCAGCACGACAGCTCATCAGGCCACTATAGGTGGCCGGAAGCACGACAGCTCACCAGGTCACTATAGGTGGCCGGCAGCACGACAGCTCACCAGGCCACTATAGGTGGCCGGCATCTCGACAGCTCACCTGGCCACTATAGGTGGCCGGCTACTCGACATCTCACCAGGCCAATATAGATGGCCGGTAGCAGGACAGCCCACCAGGCCACTATAGGTGGCCGGCAGCACAACAGCTCACCAGGCCACTGGTGGCTGGCAGCACGACAGCTCACCAGGTCACTATAGGTGGCCGGCAGCACGACAGCTCACCAGGCCACTGGTGAATGGCAGCACGACAGCTCACCAGGCTACTATATGTGGCCGGCAGCACGACAGCTCACCAGGCCACTATAGGTGGCCGGCAGCACGACAGCTCACCAGGCCACTATAGGTGGCCGGCAGCACGACAGCTCACCAGGCCACTATAGGTGGCCGGCAGCATGACAGCTCACCAGGCCACTATAGGTAGCCGGCAGCACGACAGCTCACCAGGCCACTATAGGTGGCCGGCAGGACGACAGCTCACCAGGCCACTATAGGTGGCCGGCAACACGACAGCTCACCATTCCACTATAGGTGGCCGGCAGCACAACAGCTCACCAGTCCACTATAGGTGGCCGGCAACACGACAGCTCACCAGGCCACTATAGGTGGCCGGCAGCACGACAGCTCACCAGGCCATTATAGGTGACCGGCAGCACGACAGCTCACCAGGCCACTATAGGTGGCCGGCACCACGACAGCTCACTAGACCATTATGGGTGGCCGGCAGCACGATAGATCACCAGGCCACTATAAGTGGCCGGCAGCACGACAGCTCACCAGGCCACTATAGGTGGCCGGCAGCACGGCAGCTCACCAGGCCACTATAGGTGGCCGGCAGCACGACAGCTCACCAGGCCACTATAGGTGGCCGGCAGCACGACAGCTCACCAGGCCACTATAGGTGGCCGGCAGCACGACAGCTCACCAGGCCACTATAGGTGGCCGGCAGCACGACAGCTCACCAGGCCACTATAGGTGGCCGGCAGCACGACAGCTCACCAGGCCACTATAGGTGGCCGGCAGCACGACAGCTCACCATTCCACTATAGGTGGCCGGCAGCACGACAGCTCACCAGGCCGCTATAGGTGGCCGGCAGCACAACAGCTCATCAGGCCACTGGTGAATGGCAGCACGACAGCTCACCAGGCTACTACAGGTAGCCGGCAGCACGACTGCTCACCAGGCCACTATAGGTGGCCGGTAGCACGAAAGCTCACCAGGCCACTATAGGTGGCCGGCAGCACTACAGCTCACTTGACCATTATAGGTGGCCGGCAGCACGACAGCTCACCAGGCCGCTATAGGTGGGCGGCAGCACAACAGCTCACCAGGCCACTATGGGTGGCCGGCAGCACAACAGCTCACCAGGCCACTGGTGGGTGGCAGCACGACAGCTCACCAGGCCACTATAGGTGGCCGGCAGCACGACAGCTCACCAGGCCACTGGTGAATGGCAGCACGACAGCTCACCAGGCCACTATAGGTTGCCGGCAGCATGACAGCTCACCAGGCCACTATAGGTGGACGGCAGCACGACAGCTCACCAGGCCACTATAGGTGGCTGGCAACACGACAGCTCACCATTCCACTATAGGTGGCCGGCAGCACAACAGCTCACCAGTCCACTATAGGTGGCCGGCAGCACGACAGCTCACCAGGCCACTGGTGAATGGCAGCACGACAGCTCACCAGGCCACTATAGGTTGCCGGCAGCATGACAGCTCACCAGGCCACTATAGGTGGCCGGTAGCACGAAAGCTCACCAGGCCACTATAGGTGGCCGGCAGCACTACAGCTCACTTGACCATTATAGGTGGCCGGCAGCACGACAGCTCACCAGGCCACTATAGGTGGCCGGCAGCACGACAGCTCACCAGGCCACTGGTGAATGGCAGCACGACAGCTCACCAGGCCACTATAGGTTGCCGGCAGCATGACAGCTCACCAGGCCACTATAGGTGGACGGCAGCACGACAGCTCACCAGGCCACTATAGGTGGCTGGCAACACGACAGCTCACCATTCCACTATAGGTGGCCGGCAGCACAACAGCTCACCAGTCCACTATAGGTGGCCGGCAACACGACAGCTCACCAGGCCACTATAGGTGGCCGGCAGCACGACAGCTCACCAGGCCACTATAGGTGACCGGCAGCACGACAGCTCACCAGGCCACTATAGGTGGCCGGCAACACGACAGCTCACCAGGCCACTATAGGTGGCCGGCAGCACGACAGCTCACCAGGCCACTGTAGGTTGCCGGCAGCATGACAGCTCACCAGGCCACTATAGGTGGGCGGCAGCACTACAGCTCACTTGACCATTATAGGTGGGCAGCAGCACAACAGCTCACCGGGCCACTAGAGGTGGCCGGCAGCACAACAGCTCACCAGGCCACTGGTGAATGGCAGCACGACAGCTCACCAGGCTACTATAGATAGCCGGCAGCACGACAGCTCACCACGCCAATATAGGTGGCCGGTAGCACGACAGCTCACCAGGCCACTATAGGTGACCGGCAGCACTACAGCTCACTTGACCATTATAGGTGGCCGGCAGCACGACAGCTCACCAGGCCGCTATAGGTAGGCGGCAGCACAACAGCTCACCAGGCCACTATAGGTGGCCGGCAGCACAACAGCTCACCAGGCCACTGGTGGGTGGCAGCACGACAGCTCGCCAGGCTACTATAGGTGGCCGGCAGCACGACAGCTCACCAGGCCACTATAGGTGGCCGGCAGCACGACAGCTCACCAGGCCACTATAGGTGACCGGCAGCACGACAGCTCACCAGGCCACTATAGGTGGCCGGCACCACGATAGCTCACCAGGCCACTATAGGTGGCCGGCAGCATGACAGCTCACCAGGCCACTATAGGTAGCCGGCAGCACGACAGCTCACCAGGCCACTATAGGTGGCCGGTAGCACGACAGCTCACCAGGCCACTATAGGTGGCCGGCAGCACTACAGCTCACTTGACCATTATAGGTGGGCAGCAGCGCAACAGCTCACCGGGCCACTAGAGGTGGCCGGCAGCACAACAGCTCACCAGGCCACTGGTGAATGGCAGCACGACAGCTCACCAGGCTACTATAGGTAGCCGGCAGCACGACAGCTCACCACGCCACTATAGGTGGCCGGTAGCACGACAGCTCACCAGGCCACTATAGGTGACCGGCAGCACTACAGCTCACTTGACCATTATAGGTGGCCGGCAGCACGACAGCTCAGCAGGCCGCTATAGGTAGGCGGCAGCACAACAGCTCACCAGGCCACTATAGGTGGCCGGCAGCACAACAGCTCACCAGGCCACTGGTGGGTGGCAGCACGACAGCTCGCCAGGCTACTATATGTGGCCGGCAGCACGACAGCTCACCAGGCCACTATAGGTGGCCGGCAGCACGACAGCTCACCAGGCCACTATAGGTGACCGGCAGCACGACAGCTCACCAGGCCACTATAGGTGGCCGGCACCACGATAGCTCACCAGGCCACTATAGGTGGCCGGCAGCATGACAGCTCACCAGGCCACAATAGGTGGCCGGCAGCACGACAGCTCACCAGGCCACTATAGGTGGCCGGCAGCACGACAGCTCACCATTCCACTATAGGTGGCCGGCAGCACGACAGCTCACCAGGCCGCTATAGGTGGGCGGCAGCACAACAGCTCACCAGGCCACTATAGGTGGCCGGCAGCACAACAGCTCACCAGGCCACTGGTGGGTGGCAGCACGACAGCTCACCAGGCTACTATAGGTGGCCGGCAGCACGACAGCTCACCATTTAACTATAGGGGGCCGGCAGCACGACAGCTCACCAGGCCGCTATAGGTGGCCGGCAGCACTACAGCTCACTTGACCATTATAGGTGGGCAGCAGCACAACAGCTCACCAGGCCACTATAGGTGGCCGGCAGCACAACAGCTCATCAGGCCACTGGTGAATGGCAGCACGACAGCTCACCAGGCTACTACAGGTAGCCGGCAGCACGACTGCTCACCAGGCCACTATAGGTGGCCGGTAGCACGACAGCTCACCAGGCCACTATAGGTGGCCGGCAGCACTACAGCTCACTTGACCATTATAGGTGGCCGGCAGCACGACAGCTCACCAGGCCGCTATAGGTGGGCGGCAGCACAACAGCTCACCAGGCCACTATGGGTGGCCGGCAGCACAACAGCTCACCAGGCCACTGGTGGGTGGCAGCACGACAGCTCACCAGGCCACTATAGGTGGCCGGCAGCACGAAAGCTCACCAGGCCACTGGTGAATGGCAGCACGACAGCTCACCAGGCTACTATAGGTAGCCGGCAGCACGACAGCTCACCAGGCCACTATAGGTGGCCGGCAGCACGACAGCTCACCAGGCCACTATAGGTGGCCGGCAGCACGACAGCTCACCAGGCCACTATAGGTGGACGGCAGCACGACAGCTCACCAGGCCACTATAGGTGGCTGGCAACACGACAGCTCACCATTCCACTATAGGTGGCCGGCAGCACAACAGCTCACCAGTCCACTATAGGTGGCCGGCAACACGACAGCTCACCAGGCCACTATAGGTGGCCGGCAGCACGACAGCTCACCAGGCCACTATAGGTGACCGGCAGCACGACAGCTCACCAGGCCACTATAGGTGGCCGGCACCACGACAGCTCACCAGGCCACTATAGGTGGCCGGCAGCACGACAGCTCACCAGGCCACTATAGGTTGCCGGCAGCATGACAGCTCACCAGGCCACTATAGGTGGCCGGCAGCACTACAGCTCACTTGACCATTATAGGTGGGCAGCAGCACAACAGCTCACCGGGCCACTAGAGGTGGCCGGCAGCACAACAGCTCACCAGGCCACTGGTGAATGGCAGCACGACAGCTCACCAGGCTACTATAGGTAGCCGGCAGCACGACAGCTCACCACGCCACTATAGGTGGCCGGTAGCACGACAGCTCACCAGGCCACTATAGGTGACCGGCAGCACTACAGCTCACTTGACCATTATAGGTGGGCGGCAGCACGACAGCTCACCAGGCCGCTATAGGTAGGCGGCAGCACAACAGCTCACCAGGCCACTATAGGTGGCCGGCAGCACAACAGCTCACCAGGCCACTGGTGGGTGGCAGCACGACAGCTCGCCAGGCTACTATAGGTGGCCGGCAGCACGACAGCTCACCAGGCCACTATAGGTGGCCGGCAGCACGACAGCTCACCAGGCCACTATAGGTGGCCGGCAGCACGACAGCTCACCAGGCCACTATAGGTGGCCGGCAGCACGACAGCTCACCAGGCCACTATAGGTGGCCGGCACCACGATAGCACACCAGGCCACTATAGGTGGCCGGCAGCATGACAGCTCACCAGGCCACTATAGGTGGCCGGCAGCATGACAGCTCACCAGGCCACTATAGGTGGCCGGCAGCATGACAGCTCACCAGGCCACTATAGGTGGCCGGCAGCACGACAGCTCACCAGGCCACTATAGGTTGCCGGCAGCACGACAGCTCACCAGGCCACTATAGGTGGCCGGCAGCACGACAGCTCACTAGACCATTATGGGTGGCCGGCAGCACTATAGATCACCAGGCCACTATAAGTGGCCGGTAGTACGACAGCTCACCAGGCCACTATAGGTGGCCGGCAGCACGACAGCTCACCAGGCCACTATAGGTGGCCGGCAGCACGACAGCTCACCAGGCCACTATAGGTGGCCGGCAGCACGACAGCTCACCAGGCCGCTATAGGTGGGCGGCAGCACAACAGCTCACCAGGCCACTATAGGTTGCTGGCAGCACGACAGCTCACCAGGCCACTATAGGTGGCCGGCAGCACGACAGCTCACCAGGCCACTATAGGTAGCCGGCAGCACGACAGCTCACCAGGCCACTATAGGTGGCCGGCTGCACGACAGCTCACCAGGCCACTATAGGTGGCCGGCAGCACGACAGCTCACCAGAACACTATAGGTGGCCGGCAGCACGACAGCTGCCCAGGCCACTTTAGGTGGCCGGCAGCACAACAGCTCACCAGGCCACTGGTGGCTGGCAGCAAGACAGCTCACCAGGCTACTATAGGTGGCCGGCAGCACGACAGCTCACCAGGCCACTATAGGTGGCCGCGAGCACGACAGCTCACCAGGCCACTATAGGTGGCCGGCAGCACGACAGCTCACCAGGCCACTATAGGTGGCCGGCAGCACGACAGCTCACCAGTCCACTATAGGTGGTCGGCAGCACGACAGCTCACCAGGCCACTATAGGTGGCCAGCAGCACGACAGCTCACCAGGCCACTGGTGGCTGGCAGCAAGACAGCTCACCAGGTTACTATAGGTGGCCGGCAGCACGACAGCTCACCAGACTACTATAGGTGGCCGGCAGCACGACAGCTCACCAGGCCACTATAGGTGGCCGGCAGCACGACAGCTCACCAGGCCACTATGGGTGGCCGGCAGCACGACAGCTCACCAGGCCACTATGGGTGGCCGGCAGCACAACAGCTCACCAGGCTACTATAAGTGGCCGGCAGCACGACAGCTCACCAGGCCACTATAGGTGGCCGGCAGCACGACAGCTCATCAGGCCACTATAGGTGGCCGGAAGCACGACAGCTCACCAGGTCACTATAGGTGGCCGGCAGCACGACAGCTCACCAGGCCACTATAGGTGGCCGGCATCTCGACAGCTCACCTGGCCACTATAGGTGGCCGGCTACTCGACATCTCACCAGGCCAATATAGATGGCCGGTAGCAGGACAGCCCACCAGGCCACTATAGGTGGCCGGCAGCACAACAGCTCACCAGGCCACTGGTGGCTGGCAGCACGACAGCTCACCAGGTCACTATAGGTGGCCGGCAGCACGACAGCTCACCAGGCCACTGGTGAATGGCAGCACGACAGCTCACCAGGCTACTATATGTGGCCGGCAGCACGACAGCTCACCAGGCCACTATAGGTGGCCGGCAGCACGACAGCTCACCAGGCCACTATAGGTGGCCGGCAGCACGACAGCTCACCAGGCCACTATAGGTGGCCGGCAGCATGACAGCTCACCAGGCCACTATAGGTAGCCGGCAGCACGACAGCTCACCAGGCCACTATAGGTGGCCGGCAGGACGACAGCTCACCAGGCCACTATAGGTGGCCGGCAACACGACAGCTCACCATTCCACTATAGGTGGCCGGCAGCACAACAGCTCACCAGTCCACTATAGGTGGCCGGCAACACGACAGCTCACCAGGCCACTATAGGTGGCCGGCAGCACGACAGCTCACCAGGCCATTATAGGTGACCGGCAGCACGACAGCTCACCAGGCCACTATAGGTGGCCGGCACCACGACAGCTCACTAGACCATTATGGGTGGCCGGCAGCACGATAGATCACCAGGCCACTATAAGTGGCCGGCAGCACGACAGCTCACCAGGCCACAATAGGTGGCCGGCAGCACGGCAGCTCACCAGGCCACTATAGGTGGCCGGCAGCACGACAGCTCACCAGGCCACTATAGGTGGCCGGCAGCACGACAGCTCACCAGGCCACTATAGGTGGCCGGCAGCACGACAGCTCACCAGGCCACTATAGGTGGCCGGCAGCACGACAGCTCACCAGGCCACTATAGGTGGCCGGCAGCACGACAGCTCACCATTCCACTATAGGTGGCCGGCAGCACGACAGCTCACCAGGCCACTATAGGTGGCCGGCAGCACGACAGCTCACCAGGCCACTATAGGTGGCCGGCAGCACGACAGCTCACCAGGCCGCTATAGGTGGGCGGCAGCACAACAGCTCACCAGGCCACTATAGGTTGCTGGCAGCACGACAGCTCACCAGGCCACTATAGGTGGCCGGCAGCACGACAGCTCACCAGGCCACTATAGGTAGCCGGCAGCACGACAGCTCACCAGGCCACTATAGGTGGCCGGCTGCACGACAGCTCACCAGGCCACTATAGGTGGCCGGCAGCACGACAGCTCACCAGAACACTATAGGTGGCCGGCAGCACGACAGCTGCCCAGGCCACTTTAGGTGGCCGGCAGCACAACAGCTCACCAGGCCACTGGTGGCTGGCAGCAAGACAGCTCACCAGGCTACTATAGGTGGCCGGCAGCACGACAGCTCACCAGGCCACTATAGGTGGCCGCGAGCACGACAGCTCACCAGGCCACTATAGGTGGCCGGCAGCACGACAGCTCACCAGGCCACTATAGGTGGCCGGCAGCACGACAGCTCACCAGTCCACTATAGGTGGTCGGCAGCACGACAGCTCACCAGGCCACTGGTGAATGGCAGCACGACAGCTCACCAGGCTACTATATGTGGCCGGCAGCACGACAGCTCACCAGGCCACTATAGGTGGCCGGCAGCACGACAGCTCACCAGGCCACTATAGGTGGCCGGCAGCACGACAGCTCACCAGGCCACTATAGGTGGCCGGCACCACGATAGCACACCAGGCCACTATAGGTGGCCGGCAGCATGACAGCTCACCAGGCCACTATAGGTGGCCGGCAGCATGACAGCTCACCAGGCCACTATAGGTGGCCGGCAGCATGACAGCTCACCAGGCCACTATAGGTGGCCGGCAGCATGACAGCTCACCAGGCCACTATAGGTGGCCGGCAGCACGACAGCTCACCAGGCCACTATAGGTTGCCGGCAGCACGACAGCTCACCAGGCCACTATAGGTGGCCGGCAGCACGACAGCTCACCAGGCCACTATAGGTGGCCGGCAGCATGACAGCTCACCAGTCCACTATAGGTGGCCGGCAACACGACAGCTCACCAGGCCACTATAGGTGGCCGGCAGCACGACAGCTCACCAGGCCATTATAGGTGACCGGCAGCACGACAGCTCACCAGGCCACTATAGGTGGCCGGCACCACGACAGCTCACTAGACCATTATGGGTGGCCGGCAGCACGATAGATCACCAGGCCACTATAAGTGGCCGGCAGCACGACAGCTCACCAGGCCACAATAGGTGGCCGGCAGCACGGCAGCTCACCAGGCCACTATAGGTGGCCGGCAGCACGACAGCTCACCAGGCCACTATAGGTGGCCGGCAGCACGACAGCTCACCAGGCCACTATAGGTGGCCGGCAGCACGACAGCTCACCAGGCCACTATAGGTGGCCGGCAGCACGACAGCTCACCAGGCCACTATAGGTGGCCGGCAGCACGACAGCTCACCATTCCACTATAGGTGGCCGGCAGCACGACAGCTCACCAGGCCACTATAGGTGGCCGGCAGCACGACAGCTCACCAGGCCACTATAGGTGGCCGGCAGCACGACAGCTCACCAGGCCGCTATAGGTGGGCGGCAGCACAACAGCTCACCAGGCCACTATAGGTTGCTGGCAGCACGACAGCTCACCAGGCCACTATAGGTGGCCGGCAGCACGACAGCTCACCAGGCCACTATAGGTAGCCGGCAGCACGACAGCTCACCAGGCCACTATAGGTGGCCGGCTGCACGACAGCTCACCAGGCCACTATAGGTGGCCGGCAGCACGACAGCTCACCAGAACACTATAGGTGGCCGGCAGCACGACAGCTGCCCAGGCCACTTTAGGTGGCCGGCAGCACAACAGCTCACCAGGCCACTGGTGGCTGGCAGCAAGACAGCTCACCAGGCTACTATAGGTGGCCGGCAGCACGACAGCTCACCAGGCCACTATAGGTGGCCGCGAGCACGACAGCTCACCAGGCCACTATAGGTGGCCGGCAGCACGACAGCTCACCAGGCCACTATAGGTGGCCGGCAGCACGACAGCTCACCAGTCCACTATAGGTGGTCGGCAGCACGACAGCTCACCAGGCCACTGGTGAATGGCAGCACGACAGCTCACCAGGCTACTATATGTGGCCGGCAGCACGACAGCTCACCAGGCCACTATAGGTGGCCGGCAGCACGACAGCTCACCAGGCCACTATAGGTGGCCGGCAGCACGACAGCTCACCAGGCCACTATAGGTGGCCGGCACCACGATAGCACACCAGGCCACTATAGGTGGCCGGCAGCATGACAGCTCACCAGGCCACTATAGGTGGCCGGCAGCATGACAGCTCACCAGGCCACTATAGGTGGCCGGCAGCATGACAGCTCACCAGGCCACTATAGGTGGCCGGCAGCATGACAGCTCACCAGGCCACTATAGGTGGCCGGCAGCACGACAGCTCACCAGGCCACTATAGGTTGCCGGCAGCACGACAGCTCACCAGGCCACTATAGGTGGCCGGCAGCACGACAGCTCACTAGACCATTATGGGTGGCCGGCAGCACTATAGATCACCAGGCCACTATAAGTGGCCGGTAGTACGACAGCTCACCAGGCCACTATAGGTGGCCGGCAGCACGACAGCTCACCAGGCCACTATAGGTGGCCGGCAGCACGACAGCTCACCAGGCCACTATAGGTGGCCGGCAGCACGACAGCTCACCAGGCCGCTATAGGTGGGCGGCAGCACAACAGCTCACCAGGCCACTATAGGTGGCCGGCAGCACGACAGCTCACCAGGCCACTATAGGTGGCCGGCAGCACGACAGCTCACCAGGCCACTATAGGTTGCCGGCAGCATGACAGCTCACCAGGCCACTATAGGTGGCCGGTAGCACGAAAGCTCACCAGGCCACTATAGGTGGCCGGCAGCACTACAGCTCACTTGACCATTATAGGTGGCCGGCAGCACGACAGCTCACCAGGCCACTATAGGTGGCCGGCAGCACGACAGCTCACCAGGCCACTGGTGAATGGCAGCACGACAGCTCACCAGGCCAGTATAGGTTGCCGGCAGCATGACAGCTCACCAGGCCACTATAGGTGGACGGCAGCACGACAGCTCACCAGGCCACTATAGGTGGCTGGCAACACGACAGCTCACCATTCCACTATAGGTGGCCGGCAGCACAACAGCTCACCAGTCCACTATAGGTGGCCGGCAACACGACAGCTCACCAGGCCACTATAGGTGGCCGGCAGCACGACAGCTCACCAGGCCACTATAGGTGACCGGCAGCACGACAGCTCACCAGGCCACTATAGGTGGCCGGCAACACGACAGCTCACCAGGCCACTATAGGTGGCCGGCAGCACGACAGCTCACCAGGCCACTGTAGGTTGCCGGCAGCATGACAGCTCACCAGGCCACTATAGGTGGCCGGCAGCACTACAGCTCACTTGACCATTATAGGTGGGCAGCAGCACAACAGCTCACCGGGCCACTAGAGGTGGCCGGCAGCACAACAGCTCACCAGGCCACTGGTGAATGGCAGCACGACAGCTCACCAGGCTACTATAGATAGCCGGCAGCACGACAGCTCACCACGCCAATATAGGTGGCCGGTAGCACGACAGCTCACCAGGCCACTATAGGTGACCGGCAGCACTACAGCTCACTTGACCATTATAAGTGGCCGGCAGCACGACAGCTCACCAGGCCGCTATAGGTAGGCGGCAGCACAACAGCTCACCAGGCCACTATAGGTGGCCGGCAGCACAACAGCTCACCAGGCCACTGGTGGGTGGCAGCACGACAGCTCGCCAGGCTACTATAGGTGGCCGGCAGCACGACAGCTCACCAGGCCACTATAGGTGGCCGGCAGCACGACAGCTCACCAGGCCACTATAGGTGACCGGCAGCACGACAGCTCACCAGGCCACTATAGGTGGCCGGCACCACGATAGCTCACCAGGCCACTATAGGTGGCCGGCAGCATGACAGCTCACCAGGCCACTATAGGTAGCCGGCAGCACGACAGCTCACCAGGCCACTATAGGTGGCCGGTAGCACGACAGCTCACCAGGCCACTATAGGTGGCCGGCAGCACTACAGCTCACTTGACCATTATAGGTGGGCAGCAGCGCAACAGCTCACCGGGCCACTAGAGGTGGCCGGCAGCACAACAGCTCACCAGGCCACTGGTGAATGGCAGCACGACAGCTCACCAGGCTACTATAGGTAGCCGGCAGCACGACAGCTCACCACGCCACTATAGGTGGCCGGTAGCACGACAGCTCACCAGGCCACTATAGGTGACCGGCAGCACTACAGCTCACTTGACCATTATAGGTGGCCGGCAGCACGACAGCTCAGCAGGCCGCTATAGGTAGGCGGCAGCACAACAGCTCACCAGGCCACTATAGGTGGCCGGCAGCACAACAGCTCACCAGGCCACTGGTGGGTGGCAGCACGACAGCTCGCCAGGCTACTATATGTGGCCGGCAGCACGACAGCTCACCAGGCCACTATAGGTGGCCGGCAGCACGACAGCTCACCAGGCCACTATAGGTGACCGGCAGCACGACAGCTCACCAGGCCACTATAGGTGGCCGGCACCACGATAGCTCACCAGGCCACTATAGGTGGCCGGCAGCATGACAGCTCACCAGGCCACAATAGGTGGCCGGCAGCACGACAGCTCACCAGGCCACTATAGGTGGCCGGCAGCACGACAGCTCACCATTCCACTATAGGTGGCCGGCAGCACGACAGCTCACCAGGCCGCTATAGGTGGGCGGCAGCACAACAGCTCACCAGGCCACTATAGGTGGCCGTCAGCACAACAGCTCACCAGGCCACTGGTGGGTGGCAGCACGACAGCTCACCAGGCTACTATAGGTGGCCGGCAGCACGACAGCTCACCATTTAACTATAGGGGGCCGGCAGCACGACAGCTCACCAGGCCGCTATAGGTGGCCGGCAGCACTACAGCTCACTTGACCATTATAGGTGGGCAGCAGCACAACAGCTCACCAGGCCACTATAGGTGGCCGGCAGCACAACAGCTCATCAGGCCACTGGTGAATGGCAGCACGACAGCTCACCAGGCTACTACAGGTAGCCGGCAGCACGACTGCTCACCAGGCCACTATAGGTGGCCGGTAGCACGACAGCTCACCAGGCCACTATAGGTGGCCGGCAGCACTACAGCTCACTTGACCATTATAGGTGGCCGGCAGCACGACAGCTCACCAGGCCGCTATAGGTGGGCGGCAGCACAACAGCTCACCAGGCCACTATGGGTGGCCGGCAGCACAACAGCTCACCAGGCCACTGGTGGGTGGCAGCACGACAGCTCACCAGGCCACTATAGGTGGCCGGCAGCACGAAAGCTCACCAGGCCACTGGTGAATGGCAGCACGACAGCTCACCAGGCTACTATAGGTAGCCGGCAGCACGACAGCTCACCAGGCCACTATAGGTGGCCGGCAGCACGACAGCTCACCAGGCCACTATAGGTGGCCGGCAGCACGACAGCTCACCAGGCCACTATAGGTGGACGGCAGCACGACAGCTCACCAGGCCACTATAGGTGGCTGGCAACACGACAGCTCACCATTCCACTATAGGTGGCCGGCAGCACAACAGCTCACCAGTCCACTATAGGTGGCCGGCAACACGACAGCTCACCAGGCCACTATAGGTGGCCGGCAGCACGACAGCTCACCAGGCCACTATAGGTGACCGGCAGCACGACAGCTCACCAGGCCACTATAGGTGGCCGGCACCACGACAGCTCACCAGGCCACTATAGGTGGCCGGCAGCACGACAGCTCACCAGGCCACTATAGGTTGCCGGCAGCATGACAGCTCACCAGGCCACTATAGGTGGCCGGCAGCACTACAGCTCACTTGACCATTATAGGTGGGCAGCAGCACAACAGCTCACCGGGCCACTAGAGGTGGCCGGCAGCACAACAGCTCACCAGGCCACTGGTGAATGGCAGCACGACAGCTCACCAGGCTACTATAGGTAGCCGGCAGCACGACAGCTCACCACGCCACTATAGGTGGCCGGTAGCACGACAGCTCACCAGGCCACTATAGGTGACCGGCAGCACTACAGCTCACTTGACCATTATAGGTGGGCGGCAGCACGACAGCTCACCAGGCCGCTATAGGTAGGCGGCAGCACAACAGCTCACCAGGCCACTATAGGTGGCCGGCAGCACAACAGCTCACCAGGCCACTGGTGGGTGGCAGCACGACAGCTCGCCAGGCTACTATAGGTGGCCGGCAGCACGACAGCTCACCAGGCCACTATAGGTGGCCGGCAGCACGACAGCTCACCAGGCCACTATAGGTGGCCGGCACCACGATAGCACACCAGGCCACTATAGGTGGCCGGCAGCATGACAGCTCACCAGGCCACTATAGGTGGCCGGCAGCATGACAGCTCACCAGGCCACTATAGGTGGCCGGCAGCATGACAGCTCACCAGGCCACTATAGGTAGCCGGCAGCATGACAGCTCACCAGGCCACTATAGGTGGCCGGCAGCATGACAGCTCACCAGGCCACTATAGGTAGCCGGCAGCACGACAGCTCACCAGGCCACTATAGGTGGCCGGCAGCATGACAGCTCACCAGGCCACTATAGGTGGCCGGCAGCATGACAGCTCACCAGGCCACTATAGGTAGCCGGCAGCACGACAGCTCACCAGGCCACTATAGGTGGCCGGTAGCACGACAGCTCACCAGGCCACTATAGGTGGCCGGCAGCACTGCAGCTCACTTGACCATTATAGGTGGGCAGCAGCACAACAGCTCACCAGGCCACTATAGGTGGCCGGCAGCACAACAGCTCACCAGGCCACTATAGGTGGCCGGCAGCACAACAGCTCACCAGGCCACTGGTGGGTGGCAGCACGACAGCTCGCCAGGCTACTATAGGTGGCCGGCAGCACGACAGCTCACCAGGCCACTATAGGTGGCCGGCAGCACGACAGCTCACCAGGCCACTATAGGTGGCCGGCACCACGATAGCACACCAGGCCACTATAGGTGGCCGGCAGCATGACAGCTCACCAGGCCACTATAGGTGGCCGGCAGCATGACAGCTCACCAGGCCACTATAGGTGGCCGGCAGCATGACAGCTCACCAGGCCACTATAGGTAGCCGGCAGCATGACAGCTCACCAGGCCACTATAGGTGGCCGGCAGCATGACAGCTCACCAGGCCACTATAGGTAGCCGGCAGCACGACAGCTCACCAGGCCACTATAGGTGGCCGGCAGCATGACAGCTCACCAGGCCACTATAGGTGGCCGGCAGCATGACAGCTCACCAGGCCACTATAGGTAGCCGGCAGCACGACAGCTCACCAGGCCACTATAGGTGGCCGGTAGCACGACAGCTCACCAGGCCACTATAGGTGGCCGGCAGCACGACAGCTCACCAGGCCACTATAGCTGGCCGGCAGCACGCCAGCTCACCAGGCCACTATAGGTGGCCGACAACACGACAGCTCACCATCCCACTATAGGTGGCCGGCAGCACAACAGCTCACCAGTCCACTATAGGTGGCCGGCAACACGACAGCTCACCAGGCCACTATAGGTGGCCGGCAGCCCGACAGCTCACCAGGCCACTATAGGTGACCGGCAGCACGACAGCTCACCAGGCCACTATAGGTGACCGGCACCACGACAACTCACCAGGCCACTATAGGTGGCCGGCACCACGACAGCTCACCAGGCCACTATAGGTTGCCGGCGGCATGACAGCTCACCAGGCCACTATAGGTGGCCGGCAGCACGACAGCTCACCAGGCCGCTATAGGTGGGCGGCAGCACAACAGCTCACCAGGCCACTATGGGTGGCCGGCAGCACAACAGCTCACCAGGCCACTGGTGGGTGGCAGCACGACAGCTCACCAGGCCACTATAGGTGGCCGGCAGCACGACAGCTCACCAGGCCACTGGTGAATGGCAGCACGACAGCTCACCAGGCCACTATAGGTTGCCGGCAGCATGACAGCTCACCAGGCCACTATAGGTGGACGGCAGCACGACAGCTCACCAGGCCACTATAGGTGGCTGGCAACACGACAGCTCACCATTCCACTATAGGCGGCCGGCAGCACAACAGCTCACCAGTCCACTATAGGTGGCCGGCAGCACGACAGCTCACCAGGCCACTGGTGAATGGCAGCACGACAGCTCACCAGGCCACTATAGGTTGCCGGCAGCACGACAGCTCACCAGGCCACTATAGGTGGCCGGCACCACGACAGCTCACCAGGCCACTGGTGGGTGGCAGCACGACAGCTCACCAGGCTACTATAGGTGGCCGGCAGCACGACAGCTCACCAGGCCACTATAGGTGGCCGGCAGCACGACAGCTCACCAGGCCACTATAGGTGGCCGGCAGCACGACAGCTCACCAGGCCACTATAGGTGGCCGGCAGCACGATAGCTCACCATTCCACTATAGGTGGCCGGCAGCACAACAGCTCACCAGGCCGCTATAGGTGGGCGGCAGCACAACAGCTCACCAGGCCACTATAGGTGGCCGGCAGCACAACAGCTCACCAGGCCACTGGTGGGTGGCAACACGACAGCTCACCAGGCTACTATAGGTGGCCGGCAGCACGACAGCTCACCAGGCCACTATAGGTGGCCGGCAGCACGACAGCTCACCAGGCCACTATAGGTGGCCGGCAGCACGACAGCTCACCAGGCCACTATAGGCGGCCGGCAGCACGACAGCTCACCAGGCCACTATAGGTGGCCGGCAGCACGACAGCTCACCAGGCCACTATAGGCAGCCGGCACCACGACAGCTCACCAGGCCACTATAGGTGGCCAGTAGCACGACAGCTCACCAGGCCACTATAGGTGGCCGGCAGCACTACAGCTCACTTGACCATTATAGGTGGGCAGCAGCACAACAGCTCACCAGGCCACTATAGGTGGCCGGCAGCACAACAGCTCAACAGGCCACTGGTGAATGGCAGCACGACAGCTCACCAGGCTACTATAGGTGGCCGGCAGAACGACAGCTCACCAGGCCACTATAGGTGGCCGGCAGCACGACAGCTCACCAGGCCACTATAGGTGGCCGGCAGCACGACAGCTCACCAGGCCACTATAGGTGGCCGGCAGCACGACAGCTCACCAGGCCACTATAGGTGGCCGGCAACACGACAGCTCACCATTCCACTATAGGTGGCCGGCAGCACAACAGCTCACCAGTCCACTATAGGTGGCCGGCAACACGACAGCTCACCAGGCCACTATAGGTGGCCAGCAGCACGAAGGCTCACCAGGCCACTATAGGTGACCGGCAGCACGACAGCTCACCAGGCCACTATAGGTGGCCGGCACCACGACAGCTCACCAGGCCACTATAGGTGGCCGGCAGCACAACAGCTCACCAGGCCACTATAGGTTGCCGGCAGCATGACAGCTCACCAGGCCACTATAGGTGGCCGGCAGCGCGACAGCTCACTAGACCATTACGGGTGGCCGGCAGCACGATAGATCACCAGGCCACTATAAGTGGCCGGTAGCACGACAGCTCACCAGGCCACTATAGGTGGCCGGCAGCACGGCAGCTCACCAGGCCACTATAGGTGGCCGGCAGCACGACAGCTCACCAGGCCACTATAGGTGGCCGGCAGCACGACAGCTCACCAGGCCACTATAGGTGGCCGGCAGCACGACAGCTCACCAGGCCACTATAGGTAGCCGGCAGCACGACAGCTCACCAGGCCACTATAGGTGGCCGGTAGCACGACAGCTCACCAGGCCACTATAGGTGGCCGGCAGCACTACAGCTCACTTGACCATTATAGGTGGGCAGCAGCACAACAGCTCACCAGGCTACTATAGGTGGCCGGCAGCACGACAGCTCACCAGGCCACTATAGGTGGCCGGCAGCACGACAGCTCACCAGGCCACTATAGGTGGCCGGCAGCACGACAGCTCACCAGGCCACTATAGGAGGCCGGCAGCACGACAGCTCACCATTCCACTATAGGTGGCCGGAAGCACGACAGCTCACCAGGCCGCTATAGGTGGGCGGCAGCACAGCAGCTCACCAGGCCACTATAGGTGGCCGGCAGCACAACAGCTCACCAGGCCACTGGTGGGTGGCAGCACGACAGCTCACCAGGCTACTATAGGTGGCCGGCAGCACGACAGCTCACCAGGCCACTATAGGTGGCCGGCAGCACGACAGCTCACCAGGCCACTATAGGTGGGCGGCAGCACGACAGCTCACCAGGCCACTATAGGTGGCCGGCAGCACGACAGCTCACCAGGCCACTATAGGTGGCCGGCAGCACGACAGCTCACCATTCGACTATAGGTGGCCGGCAGCACGACAGCTCACCAGGCCGCTATTGGTGGGCGGCAGCACAACAGCTCACCAGGCCACTGTAGGTTGCTGGCAGCACGACAGCTCACCAGGCCACTATAGGTGGCCGGCAGCACGACAGCTCACCAGGCCACTATAGGTAGCCGGCAGCACGACAGCTCACCAGGCCACTATAGGTGGCCGGTAGCACGACAGCTCACTAGGCCACTATAGGTGGCCGGCAGCACTACAGCTCACTTGACCATTATAGGTGGGCAGCAGCACAACAGCTCACCAGGCCACTATAGGTGGCCGGCAGCACAACAGCTCACCAGGCCACTGGTGAATGGCAGCACGACAGCTCACCAGGCTACTATAGGTGGCCGGCAGCACGACAGCTCACCAGGCCACTATAGGTGGCCGGCAGCACGACAGCTCACCAGGCCACTATAGCTGGCCGGCAGCACGCCAGCTCACCAGGCCACTATAGGTGGCCGACAACACGACAGCTCACCATCCCACTATAGGTGGCCGGCAGCACAACAGCTCACCAGTCCACTATAGGTGGCCGGCAACACGACAGCTCACCAGGCCACTATAGGTGGCCGGCAGCACGACAGCTCACCAGGCCACTATAGGTGACCGGCAGCACGCCAGCTCACCAGGCCACTATAGGTGGCCGACAACACGACAGCTCACCATCCCACTATAGGTGGCCGGCAGCACAACAGCTCACCAGTCCACTATAGGTGGCCGGCAACACGACAGCTCACCAGGCCACTATAGGTGGCCGGCAGCACGACAGCTCACCAGGCCACTATAGGTGGCCGGCACCACGACAGCTCACCAGGCCACTATAGGTTGCCGGCGGCATGACAGCTCACCAGGCCACTATAGGTGGCCGGCAGCACGACAGCTCACCAGGCCGCTATAGGTGGGCGGCAGCACAACAGCTCACCAGGCCACTATGGGTGGCCGGCAGCACAACAGCTCACCAGGCCACTGGTGGGTGGCAGCACGACAGCTCACCAGGCCACTATAGGTGGCCGGCAGCACGACAGCTCACCAGGCCACTGGTGAATGGCAGCACGACAGCTCACCAGGCCACTATAGGTTGCCGGCAGCATGACAGCTCACCAGGCCACTATAGGTGGACGGCAGCACGACAGCTCACCAGGCCACTATAGGTGGCTGGCAACACGACAGCTCACCATTCCACTATAGGTGGCCGGCAGCACAACAGCTCACCAGTCCACTATAGGTGGCCGGCAGCACGACAGCTCACCAGGCCGCTATAGGTGGGCGGCAGCACAACAGCTCACCAGGCCACTATGGGTGGCCGGCAGCACAACAGCTCACCAGGCCACTGGTGGGTGGCAGCACGACAGCTCACCAGGCCACTATAGGTGGCCGGCAGCACGACAGCTCACCAGGCCACTGGTGAATGGCAGCACGACAGCTCACCAGGCCACTATAGGTGGCCGGCAGCACGACAGCTCACCAGGCCACTGGTGAATGGCAGCACGACAGCTCACCAGGCCACTATAGGTTGCCGGCAGCATGACAGCTCACCAGGCCACTATAGGTGGCCGGTAGCACGAAAGCTCACCAGGCCACTATAGGTGGCCGGCAGCACTACAGCTCACTTGACCATTATAGGTGGCCGGCAGCACGACAGCTCACCAGGCCACTATAGGTGGCCGGCAGCACGACAGCTCACCAGGCCACTGGTGAATGGCAGCACGACAGCTCACCAGGCCACTATAGGTTGCCGGCAGCATGACAGCTCACCAGGCCACTATAGGTGGACGGCAGCACGACAGCTCACCAGGCCACTATAGGTGGCTGGCAACACGACAGCTCACCATTCCACTATAGGTGGCCGGCAGCACAACAGCTCACCAGTCCACTATAGGTGGCCGGCAACACGACAGCTCACCAGGCCACTATAGGTGGCCGGCAGCACGACAGCTCACCAGGCCACTATAGGTGACCGGCAGCACGACAGCTCACCAGGCCACTATAGGTGGCCGGCACCACGACAGCTCACCAGGCCACTATAGGTGGCCGGCAGCACGACAGCTCACCAGGCCACTGTAGGTTGCCGGCAGCATGACAGCTCACCAGGCCACTATAGGTGGCCGGCAGCACTACAGCTCACTTGACCATTATAGGTGGGCAGCAGCACAACAGCTCACCGGGCCACTAGAGGTGGCCGGCAGCACAACAGCTCACCAGGCCACTGGTGAATGGCAGCACGACAGCTCACCAGGCTACTATAGGTAGCCGGCAGCACGACAGCTCACCACGCCACTATAGGTGGCCGGTAGCACGACAGCTCACCAGGCCACTATAGGTGACCGGCAGCACTACAGCTCACTTGACCATTATAGGTGGCCGGCAGCACGACAGCTCACCAGGCCGCTATAGGTAGGCGGCAGCACAACAGCTCACCAGGCCACTATAGGTGGCCGGCAGCACAACAGCTCACCAGGCCACTGGTGGGTGGCAGCACGACAGCTCGCCAGGCTACTATAGGTGGCCGGCAGCACGACAGCTCACCAGGCCGCTATAGGTGGCCGGCAGCACGACAGCTCACCAGGCCACTATAGGTGACCGGCAGCACGACAGCTCACCAGGCCACTATAGGTGGCCGGCACCACGATAGCTCACCAGGCCACTATAGGTGGCCGGCAGCATGACAGCTCACCAGGCCACTATAGGTAGCCGGCAGCACGACAGCTCACCAGGCCACTATAGGTGGCCGGTAGCACGACAGCTCACCAGGCCACTATAGGTGGCCGGCAGCACTACAGCTCACTTGACCATTATAGGTGGGCAGCAGCGCAACAGCTCACCGGGCCACTAGAGGTGGCCGGCAGCACAACAGCTCACCAGGCCACTGGTGAATGGCAGCACGACAGCTCACCAGGCTACTATAGGTAGCCGGCAGCACGACAGCTCACCACGCCACTATAGGTGGCCGGTAGCACGACAGCTCACCAGGCCACTATAGGTGACCGGCAGCACTACAGCTCACTTGACCATTATAGGTGGCCGGCAGCACGACAGCTCAGCAGGCCGCTATAGGTAGGCGGCAGCACAACAGCTCACCAGGCCACTATAGGTGGCCGGCAGCACAACAGCTCACCAGGCCACTGGTGGGTGGCAGCACGACAGCTCGCCAGGCTACTATATGTGGCCGGCAGCACGACAGCTCACCAGGCCACTATAGGTGGCCGGCAGCACGACAGCTCACCAGGCCACTATAGGTGACCGGCAGCACGACAGCTCACCAGGCCACTATAGGTGGCCGGCACCACGATAGCTCACCAGGCCACTATAGGTGGCCGGCAGCATGACAGCTCACCAGGCCACAATAGGTGGCCGGCAGCACGACAGCTCACCAGGCCACTATAGGTGGCCGGCAGCACGACAGCTCACCATTCCACTATAGGTGGCCGGCAGCACGACAGCTCACCAGGCCGCTATAGGTGGGCGGCAGCACAACAGCTCACCAGGCCACTATAGGTGGCCGGCAGCACAACAGCTCACCAGGCCACTGGTGGGTGGCAGCACGACAGCTCACCAGGCTACTATAGGTGGCCGGCAGCACGACAGCTCACCATTTAACTATAGGGGGCCGGCAGCACGACAGCTCACCAGGCCGCTATAGGTGGCCGGCAGCACTACAGCTCACTTGACCATTATAGGTGGGCAGCAGCACAACAGCTCACCAGGCCACTATAGGTGGCCGGCAGCACAACAGCTCATCAGGCCACTGGTGAATGGCAGCACGACAGCTCACCAGGCTACTACAGGTAGCCGGCAGCACGACTGCTCACCAGGCCACTATAGGTGGCCGGTAGCACGACAGCTCACCAGGCCACTATAGGTGGCCGGCAGCACTACAGCTCACTTGACCATTATAGGTGGCCGGCAGCACGACAGCTCACCAGGCCGCTATAGGTGGGCGGCAGCACAACAGCTCACCAGGCCACTATGGGTGGCCGGCAGCACAACAGCTCACCAGGCCACTGGTGGGTGGCAGCACGACAGCTCACCAGGCCACTATAGGTGGCCGGCAGCACGAAAGCTCACCAGGCCACTGGTGAATGGCAGCACGACAGCTCACCAGGCTACTATAGGTAGCCGGCAGCACGACAGCTCACCAGGCCACTATAGGTGGCCGGCAGCACGACAGCTCACCAGGCCACTATAGGTGGCCGGCAGCACGACAGCTCACCAGGCCACTATAGGTGGACGGCAGCACGACAGCTCACCAGGCCACTATAGGTGGCTGGCAACACGACAGCTCACCATTCCACTATAGGTGGCCGGCAGCACAACAGCTCACCAGTCCACTATAGGTGGCCGGCAACACGACAGCTCACCAGGCCACTATAGGTGGCCGGCAGCACGACAGCTCACCAGGCCACTATAGGTGACCGGCAGCACGACAGCTCACCAGGCCACTATAGGTGGCCGGCACCACGACAGCTCACCAGGCCACTATAGGTGGCCGGCAGCACGACAGCTCACCAGGCCACTATAGGTTGCCGGCAGCATGACAGCTCACCAGGCCACTATAGGTGGCCGGCAGCACTACAGCTCACTTGACCATTATAGGTGGGCAGCAGCACAACAGCTCACCGGGCCACTAGAGGTGGCCGGCAGCACAACAGCTCACCAGGCCACTGGTGAATGGCAGCACGACAGCTCACCAGGCTACTATAGGTAGCCGGCAGCACGACAGCTCACCACGCCACTATAGGTGGCCGGTAGCACGACAGCTCACCAGGCCACTATAGGTGACCGGCAGCACTACAGCTCACTTGACCATTATAGGTGGGCGGCAGCACGACAGCTCACCAGGCCGCTATAGGTAGGCGGCAGCACAACAGCTCACCAGGCCACTATAGGTGGCCGGCAGCACAACAGCTCACCAGGCCACTGGTGGGTGGCAGCACGACAGCTCGCCAGGCTACTATAGGTGGCCGGCAGCACGACAGCTCACCAGGCCACTATAGGTGGCCGGCAGCACGACAGCTCACCAGGCCACTATAGGTGGCCGGCACCACGATAGCACACCAGGCCACTATAGGTGGCCGGCAGCATGACAGCTCACCAGGCCACTATAGGTGGCCGGCAGCATGACAGCTCACCAGGCCACTATAGGTGGCCGGCAGCATGACAGCTCACCAGGCCACTATAGGTAGCCGGCAGCATGACAGCTCACCAGGCCACTATAGGTGGCCGGCAGCATGACAGCTCACCAGGCCACTATAGGTAGCCGGCAGCACGACAGCTCACCAGGCCACTATAGGTGGCCGGCAGCACGACAGCTCACCAGGCCACTATAGGTGGCCGGCAGCACGACAGCTCACCAGGCCACTATAGGTGGCCGGCAACACGACAGCTCAACATTCCACTATAGGTGGCCGGCAGCACAACAGCTCACCAGTCCACTATAGGTGGCCGGCAACACGACAGCTCACCAGGCCACTATAGGTGGCCAGCAGCACGACAGCTCACCAGGCCACTATAGGTGACCGGCAGCACGACAGCTCACCAGGCCTGTTCGTGATTATAATAAATTAATAAACTATGTACATCATACTTATACCTATACTATATTATATACATCATATGAAGTCAATGTAAAACAAATAAATAAAATAAAAGAAACAAATCCCTCACTGTATACGATCCATCATCCAATATCGAACCATCATCACGCCACTGCAATTACCATCAGCCCACTTTTGTTATTTTCTTATTGGGTTAACTAAACCATCAGATGTTGATGAGGCGTACACGCACTGCACATACATACTTAACACACATGCGTGCGGATCTTTGCATGCGAGCGCTGATGGTAAGTGCAGATCGATGGGTTCGACACTTGATTGTTGGATCGCAACCCAAGCGGAAGACTAATAAACGATTTATAACGTGAGTTCGGTGTTTCATTTCGTCCTACGACCCTTCGGTTTACTTCTTTGGTCGTATCTAAACAATTTCTTGTTCGCGCCGAACAATACGTTCATCGATTTCGCATACATTAATTGATGGTCCTTCGAGCCGGATCGCGCCTAATTTATTTAAATAATTAAGTTATTTTTATTAATCGAGTGCGGTATAAGTACTAGCGTCGAGTGAAGTGCGAGATTTAACTCTAGCAGTGACTCTGACTCGGTGTGAAATGAATTCGTTAAACGTAAAGCGTGGAAATGCAAAGGGTCGTCTGACTCGTGCCGTTGCATTCGTCGATACCATTAATTCAAGCACTACCACTGAAATGCTAGAGGTACGATTAATGAAACTCGATGAAACATGGAAAGAATTCTCAGCACTCCATGAGGAAATTCTCGCGGGTGCTAGTGAAGAAGAGTGCAAAGAGTTTGAGCTCGAGTTTTGTGACTACGAGAACCGATTTTTTATCGCGTATTCTTCGATGACAAAGGCAATCCGTGAAAGACAATCTGATCGCGATAAAAGTTCAAAGCAACAATCCGAATTGTTAGAGAAATTGAATAGTTCGTGTGAATTGTCGTCATCCGTAAATTTGCCCAAAATAACTGTGCCTCCATTCTCGGGGAATTATAAAGATTGGCCGTCGTTCCGCGATCTATTTAAAAGTACCATCCACAATAAAGCTAATTTAACCGGAACTCAAAAATTCCATTATTTAAAAAGCTTTCTACGCGACGATGCATCAAACTTGATCAAGCACATGCCTATTTCCGAAACTAGTTATTTAGAAGCCTGGGAACGGTTGGAAAAAAGGTATGATCGTCATAACCTGATAGTGCAGTCGTTTGTGCAAAGTTTTCTGTCACTTCCGTCTACATCCACCGTCAATGTAAGTGCTTTACGTAAAATTACGGACGGTGCAGACGAAGTGATTCGTGGGTTACATGCTATTGGGTCAAATGATCGTGATCCATGGCTCATTTATATTTTATTAAATAAATTAGATGTGGATACTAAGCAATCGTGGGCGGAAACTGGTGGTTCTCGCGAAAAGTGTAAATTTGGGGAACTGTTATCCTTTTTGCAGGCACGGTGCGACGCGTTGGAATCATGTCAAACATTAACTCGACTAAGTGGCGTGTCAAAATCGAAAGTTTCGGGACAAATTCGCACGCATTTCGCGGAATCGTCAAATGTGGTACAATCGTGTTCGCCATGTGTGAAGTGCGCGGGTAACCATGCTTTAACACAGTGTGAACAATTCTTAACTCTAGATGTGGATTCGCGTCGGGCATTTGTAAAGAATAAGTCGCTATGCTTTAATTGCCTTCGGTCGGGTCATTCTGCAAATAAATGTCGTTCGCCTTATCGGTGCCGGGTATGTAAATCCCATCATCACTCACTAGTGCATTCCACAGATTCGAATCGTGATTTGTCGAACATCTCGCCAAGTCAAGCGTCGTATGCCAACCCCAGACTCACAGTTCGGTCCGATGCCCAACCCTGCGCTAATAATCTGTCATCACTTGCTATCGGTTCGCAAAGACAAACAATTTTACCCACCTTGTTGACAAAGGTACAGGATAGCTTGGGAAATTTCTTAAACTGTCGCGTGTTGCTCGACTCCGGATCGCAAATCTCACTTATTACGGAATCATTTGCCCAACGCTTGGGTCTTCGTCGTAAACACGCAAACATCCCTATCCGTGGACTATCGTCCGTAGACGCAGGTCAAACCAAAGGTCGCGTTTCGCTTACACTACAATCTCGGGTTAACGAAAATCAACTCTCGGTGGATGCCTTTGTGTTAAACAAGTTAACATCCAATCTTCCGTCGCAAGCATTTAATATATCCGGTTGGCCACACGTACGAAGGTTAAAATTCGCGGATCCCAGATTTAATATTCCTGGGCCTATTGACGTCCTACTGGGGGCTGACAAACTATGGCAAGTACTGAAAGGTAGAAGAATTCAGGGTTCAAAGGGGTTGCCAATTGCCCAGCTTACCGTTTTCGGATGGGTGATAACAGGTGAGTTAATTGAATCTAATGAAATTCCGCAGCTACCGCTATCATCATTGCATTCTACACTCGATGTTGACGGCTTGCTTCAAAGATTTTGGGAGCTTGACGAAGGTAAGCCAAGGGACTCTTCTATACTGGAGGACGAAGCTGAACTACATTTTCGAAAAACATTCGCACGTGCAGCTGACGGCAGGTATGTAGTACAACTACCATTTAAATCGCATTCACCTGTCTTCGGTAATTCGCTTCAACATGCCATCACACGGTTGCACTCGTTGGAACGTCGATTCAAGTATGATCAGACTTTACGTAACATGTATGTCGAATTCATAAACGAGTATATTCGCCTCGGACATATGACTCTTATTTCCCCACAAGAAATAGAAACTACCCCTGGGAAGCATTTTTATTTGCCTCATCATGCTGTTTGGAAGCCCGACAGTTCGACAACAAGGTTACGAGTTGTATTCGACGGGTCAGCAAAGGATTCGAGGGGAGTATCCCTTAATAGCCAATTGCTAGTCGGGCCTTCAATACAGCGCGATTTGTTTGGCGTATGTTTACGATTTCGGCAACATAACTACGTTTTTACTGCTGACGTTGTGAAGATGTTTCGTCAAATATGGGTCGACACTGCACATACTGACTTTCAGCGCATTGTTTGGCGTGAAAGTCCTTCTGAAGACATTTTGCACTATCGCTTACGGACGGTAACATACGGGACTGCGTCGGCGCCTTTTCTTTCGGTTCGCGTACTAAAACAAATCGCTATTGATTATCAAGCCCAATATCCAAACGCATCTCGAGTTCTTTTAAACGATGTCTACGTGGATGATGTTATGACTGGAGCAACATCACCGGACGAACTAATACGTCTTCAATCGGAGCTTACATCGTTATTATCTGAGGGTGGACTCGAATTAAAGAAGTGGAGCTCGAATTGCTGGGCTCTACTTTCGTCGCTATCCAAGGACGATTGTGAGTTTTCACTATTTGATCCTGATGTCTCGCAGTCGCTGGTAAAGGTTCTTGGGTTATATTGGAACCCTACACTAGATTTTTACTCGTTTCGTATCTCGGACTTTCGTCTTATTGCTTCTCCTACTCGACGTTCCCTGCTGTCAGACATTTCACGCATCTTCGATCCATTGGGATTTTTAGCTCCATCTGTTGTAATGTTTAGAATGTTATTTCAAGAGCTATGGTCTGCGAAACTTCACCTTGACTGGGACGATCCACTACCTCGAGAGATGGCTGATAAATGGAAACGATACCAACAGGAGCTAGTAGAGTTTGAGAAACTACAGGTACCAAGACTAATGTTTTCGTCAACTAAAGACTTGGAACTTCACGGATTCTCCGACGCCTCGTCACTTGCATATTCGGCCGTGGTTTACGCGCGTTGTTATACGGAAGACAATCAGGTTCGAACAGTCCTTGTCGCCGCGAAAACTAAAGTAGCTCCAATCAAACCTTTATCTATTCCTCGGCTAGAACTTTGTGCCGCGTTGCTTCTTTCTCGTTTAATTTCGTCCATTAAAACGGCTATAGACAAAAATATTAAGGTGTTCGCGTGGTGTGACTCACAAATTGTACTCCACTGGCTGTCGTCCGCACCTCGTCGATGGTCCGTGTTCGTAGCTAATCGAACTGCTGCAATCCTTGAAATCATCCCACGACATTCCTGGCGCCATGTCGCCTCAGAAGACAATCCTGCAGATTGTGCTTCTCGAGGTGTAATACCATCAGAGCTGGTAAGCCATCCACTTTGGTGGAATGGGCCACCTTGGCTGTCAACGCAAAATGAATGTTGGGCAGTACAAATACCGAATAACGACCAGGTATTGGATTTTGCAGACCAATTAGAAGAACGGCATACGGCGAAACAAGTTTCTCTTGCCATTACGGAAACTAATCCAATTAATAATCTAGCCCTTCGAATTTCGTCGTGGACTCGGTTGCTTCGAATCGTTGCATATTGTGTTCGGTTTACAAGAAACGCTCGTCCAAAACAATTCGCGAAACTAACTGCCGGTTTAACGATGCCTGAAATTCACTGTGCGGAATTAGTCATTTTTAAGACTTTGCAACAAATTGCATTCGGGAGTGACATAGGGCAACTAGCCACAAATCGCGACCTGTCCCCAAGTTCGAAACTTATAAAATACACTCCGTTTATTGATAAGGATGGGCTACTTCGCGTAGGTGGTCGCATCAAACATGCAAATGTGTCATTTAATATAAGACATCCTATACTATTACCAGCTAACCATGTCTCATCTCTTTTAGTGCGGTATACACATATAAGGTACCTTCATCCAGGAGTATCAGAAACATTCGCCATCGTCCGACAACGTTTCTGGATTCTAAGCAGCCGCAATCTCATCCGAAAAATAATCCATCGATGTAAGCCATGTTTTCTTCAGAGGAAGGCAACGATGTCACAACTCATGAGCGATCTGCCACAGCAACGTGTAATGCCGAGTCGTCCATTCACTCATACGGGCTGCGACTATGCTGGCCCATTTACCATCAAGTTCTCTAGAGGCCGTAATCCCAAATTGTCGAAGGCTTACCTCGCTCTGTTCGTGTGTATGTGTACAAAGGCAATTCATTTGGAGCTGGTAAGCGATTTAACGACCGACGCATTTCTGGCAGCTCTAAGGCGCTTTATTGGGCGCCGAGGGAAATGTTCCAACATGTACTCTGACAATGGGACGAACTTTCAAGGTGCTCGTCGTTGTCTTAATGAGATGCAACGACTAGCACTATCGCAGGCGCACAATGACCACGTTGCCAGCATGCTAGCAGCTGACGGAATTACTTGGCACTTTATACCTCCGTCTGCGCCACATTTTGGCGGATTATGGGAGGCTGGGGTCAAATCAGTAAAACACCATCTGCGTCGCGTTGTAGGTTCTACAATTCTCACTTTCGAAGAGCTGTATACGGTTTTTACGCAAATAGAAGCCGTACTAAATTCTCGTCCTCTTTGTGCATTGTCCGATGATGATTTAAACCCCCTTACACCTGCCCATTTCCTTATAGGTGAACCATATACTGCAGTTCCGGAACCAATTTGTTTCGACGTGCCTAAAAATCGTTTGACGCATTGGAGATATTTACAAAGTATGGTCCAAGGTTTCTGGAAGCGTTGGCACATGGAATACATCACCAGTCTTCAAGAACGTCCTAAATGGCGCACGCCTCAACGCAACCTAGAAGTTGGAGATCTAGTAATTGTTAAAGAACCGAACCTGCCTCCAGCAAAGTGGCTTCTAGGAAGGGTAGAAGCTGTTCATCCCGGATCAGACCAGCGCACAAGGGTGGCAACTATAAGAACAATTCGTGGAGCGATTAATCGCCCTATAACTAAACTTGCAGTCCTTCCACTTTCCTGAAACTCGTTCCAGGGGGTGCGGTATGTTCGTGATTATAATAAATTAATAAACTATGTACATCATACTTATACCTATACTATATTATATACATCATATGAAGTCAATGTAAAACAAATAAATAAAATAAAAGAAACAAATCCCTCACTGTATACGATCCATCATCCAATATCGAACCATCATCACGCCACTGCAATTACCATCAGCCCACTTTTGTTATTTTCTTATTGGGTTAACTAAACCATCAGATGTTGATGAGGCGTACACGCACTGCACATACATACTTAACACACATGCGTGCGGATCTTTGCATGCGAGCGCTGATGGTAAGTGCAGATCGATGGGTTCGACACTTGATTGTTGGATCGCAACCCAAGCGGAAGACTAATAAACGATTTATAACGTGAGTTCGGTGTTTCATTTCGTCCTACGACCCTTCGGTTTACTTCTTTGGTCGTATCTAAACAATTTCTTGTTCGCGCCGAACAATACGTTCATCGATTTCGCATACATTAATTGATGGTCCTTCGAGCCGGATCGCGCCTAATTTATTTAAATAATTAAGTTATTTTTATTAATCGAGTGCGGTATAAGTACTAGCGTCGAGTGAAGTGCGAGATTTAACTCTAGCAGTGACTCTGACTCGGTGTGAAATGAATTCGTTAAACGTAAAGCGTGGAAATGCAAAGGGTCGTCTGACTCGTGCCGTTGCATTCGTCGATACCATTAATTCAAGCACTACCACTGAAATGCTAGAGGTACGATTAATGAAACTCGATGAAACATGGAAAGAATTCTCAGCACTCCATGAGGAAATTCTCGCGGGTGCTAGTGAAGAAGAGTGCAAAGAGTTTGAGCTCGAGTTTTGTGACTACGAGAACCGATTTTTTATCGCGTATTCTTCGATGACAAAGGCAATCCGTGAAAGACAATCTGATCGCGATAAAAGTTCAAAGCAACAATCCGAATTGTTAGAGAAATTGAATAGTTCGTGTGAATTGTCGTCATCCGTAAATTTGCCCAAAATAACTGTGCCTCCATTCTCGGGGAATTATAAAGATTGGCCGTCGTTCCGCGATCTATTTAAAAGTACCATCCACAATAAAGCTAATTTAACCGGAACTCAAAAATTCCATTATTTAAAAAGCTTTCTACGCGACGATGCATCAAACTTGATCAAGCACATGCCTATTTCCGAAACTAGTTATTTAGAAGCCTGGGAACGGTTGGAAAAAAGGTATGATCGTCATAACCTGATAGTGCAGTCGTTTGTGCAAAGTTTTCTGTCACTTCCGTCTACATCCACCGTCAATGTAAGTGCTTTACGTAAAATTACGGACGGTGCAGACGAAGTGATTCGTGGGTTACATGCTATTGGGTCAAATGATCGTGATCCATGGCTCATTTATATTTTATTAAATAAATTAGATGTGGATACTAAGCAATCGTGGGCGGAAACTGGTGGTTCTCGCGAAAAGTGTAAATTTGGGGAACTGTTATCCTTTTTGCAGGCACGGTGCGACGCGTTGGAATCATGTCAAACATTAACTCGACTAAGTGGCGTGTCAAAATCGAAAGTTTCGGGACAAATTCGCACGCATTTCGCGGAATCGTCAAATGTGGTACAATCGTGTTCGCCATGTGTGAAGTGCGCGGGTAACCATGCTTTAACACAGTGTGAACAATTCTTAACTCTAGATGTGGATTCGCGTCGGGCATTTGTAAAGAATAAGTCGCTATGCTTTAATTGCCTTCGGTCGGGTCATTCTGCAAATAAATGTCGTTCGCCTTATCGGTGCCGGGTATGTAAATCCCATCATCACTCACTAGTGCATTCCACAGATTCGAATCGTGATTTGTCGAACATCTCGCCAAGTCAAGCGTCGTATGCCAACCCCAGACTCACAGTTCGGTCCGATGCCCAACCCTGCGCTAATAATCTGTCATCACTTGCTATCGGTTCGCAAAGACAAACAATTTTACCCACCTTGTTGACAAAGGTACAGGATAGCTTGGGAAATTTCTTAAACTGTCGCGTGTTGCTCGACTCCGGATCGCAAATCTCACTTATTACGGAATCATTTGCCCAACGCTTGGGTCTTCGTCGTAAACACGCAAACATCCCTATCCGTGGACTATCGTCCGTAGACGCAGGTCAAACCAAAGGTCGCGTTTCGCTTACACTACAATCTCGGGTTAACGAAAATCAACTCTCGGTGGATGCCTTTGTGTTAAACAAGTTAACATCCAATCTTCCGTCGCAAGCATTTAATATATCCGGTTGGCCACACGTACGAAGGTTAAAATTCGCGGATCCCAGATTTAATATTCCTGGGCCTATTGACGTCCTACTGGGGGCTGACAAACTATGGCAAGTACTGAAAGGTAGAAGAATTCAGGGTTCAAAGGGGTTGCCAATTGCCCAGCTTACCGTTTTCGGATGGGTGATAACAGGTGAGTTAATTGAATCTAATGAAATTCCGCAGCTACCGCTATCATCATTGCATTCTACACTCGATGTTGACGGCTTGCTTCAAAGATTTTGGGAGCTTGACGAAGGTAAGCCAAGGGACTCTTCTATACTGGAGGACGAAGCTGAACTACATTTTCGAAAAACATTCGCACGTGCAGCTGACGGCAGGTATGTAGTACAACTACCATTTAAATCGCATTCACCTGTCTTCGGTAATTCGCTTCAACATGCCATCACACGGTTGCACTCGTTGGAACGTCGATTCAAGTATGATCAGACTTTACGTAACATGTATGTCGAATTCATAAACGAGTATATTCGCCTCGGACATATGACTCTTATTTCCCCACAAGAAATAGAAACTACCCCTGGGAAGCATTTTTATTTGCCTCATCATGCTGTTTGGAAGCCCGACAGTTCGACAACAAGGTTACGAGTTGTATTCGACGGGTCAGCAAAGGATTCGAGGGGAGTATCCCTTAATAGCCAATTGCTAGTCGGGCCTTCAATACAGCGCGATTTGTTTGGCGTATGTTTACGATTTCGGCAACATAACTACGTTTTTACTGCTGACGTTGTGAAGATGTTTCGTCAAATATGGGTCGACACTGCACATACTGACTTTCAGCGCATTGTTTGGCGTGAAAGTCCTTCTGAAGACATTTTGCACTATCGCTTACGGACGGTAACATACGGGACTGCGTCGGCGCCTTTTCTTTCGGTTCGCGTACTAAAACAAATCGCTATTGATTATCAAGCCCAATATCCAAACGCATCTCGAGTTCTTTTAAACGATGTCTACGTGGATGATGTTATGACTGGAGCAACATCACCGGACGAACTAATACGTCTTCAATCGGAGCTTACATCGTTATTATCTGAGGGTGGACTCGAATTAAAGAAGTGGAGCTCGAATTGCTGGGCTCTACTTTCGTCGCTATCCAAGGACGATTGTGAGTTTTCACTATTTGATCCTGATGTCTCGCAGTCGCTGGTAAAGGTTCTTGGGTTATATTGGAACCCTACACTAGATTTTTACTCGTTTCGTATCTCGGACTTTCGTCTTATTGCTTCTCCTACTCGACGTTCCCTGCTGTCAGACATTTCACGCATCTTCGATCCATTGGGATTTTTAGCTCCATCTGTTGTAATGTTTAGAATGTTATTTCAAGAGCTATGGTCTGCGAAACTTCACCTTGACTGGGACGATCCACTACCTCGAGAGATGGCTGATAAATGGAAACGATACCAACAGGAGCTAGTAGAGTTTGAGAAACTACAGGTACCAAGACTAATGTTTTCGTCAACTAAAGACTTGGAACTTCACGGATTCTCCGACGCCTCGTCACTTGCATATTCGGCCGTGGTTTACGCGCGTTGTTATACGGAAGACAATCAGGTTCGAACAGTCCTTGTCGCCGCGAAAACTAAAGTAGCTCCAATCAAACCTTTATCTATTCCTCGGCTAGAACTTTGTGCCGCGTTGCTTCTTTCTCGTTTAATTTCGTCCATTAAAACGGCTATAGACAAAAATATTAAGGTGTTCGCGTGGTGTGACTCACAAATTGTACTCCACTGGCTGTCGTCCGCACCTCGTCGATGGTCCGTGTTCGTAGCTAATCGAACTGCTGCAATCCTTGAAATCATCCCACGACATTCCTGGCGCCATGTCGCCTCAGAAGACAATCCTGCAGATTGTGCTTCTCGAGGTGTAATACCATCAGAGCTGGTAAGCCATCCACTTTGGTGGAATGGGCCACCTTGGCTGTCAACGCAAAATGAATGTTGGGCAGTACAAATACCGAATAACGACCAGGTATTGGATTTTGCAGACCAATTAGAAGAACGGCATACGGCGAAACAAGTTTCTCTTGCCATTACGGAAACTAATCCAATTAATAATCTAGCCCTTCGAATTTCGTCGTGGACTCGGTTGCTTCGAATCGTTGCATATTGTGTTCGGTTTACAAGAAACGCTCGTCCAAAACAATTCGCGAAACTAACTGCCGGTTTAACGATGCCTGAAATTCACTGTGCGGAATTAGTCATTTTTAAGACTTTGCAACAAATTGCATTCGGGAGTGACATAGGGCAACTAGCCACAAATCGCGACCTGTCCCCAAGTTCGAAACTTATAAAATACACTCCGTTTATTGATAAGGATGGGCTACTTCGCGTAGGTGGTCGCATCAAACATGCAAATGTGTCATTTAATATAAGACATCCTATACTATTACCAGCTAACCATGTCTCATCTCTTTTAGTGCGGTATACACATATAAGGTACCTTCATCCAGGAGTATCAGAAACATTCGCCATCGTCCGACAACGTTTCTGGATTCTAAGCAGCCGCAATCTCATCCGAAAAATAATCCATCGATGTAAGCCATGTTTTCTTCAGAGGAAGGCAACGATGTCACAACTCATGAGCGATCTGCCACAGCAACGTGTAATGCCGAGTCGTCCATTCACTCATACGGGCTGCGACTATGCTGGCCCATTTACCATCAAGTTCTCTAGAGGCCGTAATCCCAAATTGTCGAAGGCTTACCTCGCTCTGTTCGTGTGTATGTGTACAAAGGCAATTCATTTGGAGCTGGTAAGCGATTTAACGACCGACGCATTTCTGGCAGCTCTAAGGCGCTTTATTGGGCGCCGAGGGAAATGTTCCAACATGTACTCTGACAATGGGACGAACTTTCAAGGTGCTCGTCGTTGTCTTAATGAGATGCAACGACTAGCACTATCGCAGGCGCACAATGACCACGTTGCCAGCATGCTAGCAGCTGACGGAATTACTTGGCACTTTATACCTCCGTCTGCGCCACATTTTGGCGGATTATGGGAGGCTGGGGTCAAATCAGTAAAACACCATCTGCGTCGCGTTGTAGGTTCTACAATTCTCACTTTCGAAGAGCTGTATACGGTTTTTACGCAAATAGAAGCCGTACTAAATTCTCGTCCTCTTTGTGCATTGTCCGATGATGATTTAAACCCCCTTACACCTGCCCATTTCCTTATAGGTGAACCATATACTGCAGTTCCGGAACCAATTTGTTTCGACGTGCCTAAAAATCGTTTGACGCATTGGAGATATTTACAAAGTATGGTCCAAGGTTTCTGGAAGCGTTGGCACATGGAATACATCACCAGTCTTCAAGAACGTCCTAAATGGCGCACGCCTCAACGCAACCTAGAAGTTGGAGATCTAGTAATTGTTAAAGAACCGAACCTGCCTCCAGCAAAGTGGCTTCTAGGAAGGGTAGAAGCTGTTCATCCCGGATCAGACCAGCGCACAAGGGTGGCAACTATAAGAACAATTCGTGGAGCGATTAATCGCCCTATAACTAAACTTGCAGTCCTTCCACTTTCCTGAAACTCGTTCCAGGGGGTGCGGTATGTTCGTGATTATAATAAATTAATAAACTATGTACATCATACTTATACCTATACTATATTATATACATCATATGAAGTCAATGTAAAACAAATAAATAAAATAAAAGAAACAAATCCCTCACTGTATACGATCCATCATCCAATATCGAACCATCATCACGCCACTGCAATTACCATCAGCCCACTTTTGTTATTTTCTTATTGGGTTAACTAAACCATCAGATGTTGATGAGGCGTACACGCACTGCACATACATACTTAACACACATGCGTGCGGATCTTTGCATGCGAGCGCTGATGGTAAGTGCAGATCGATGGGTTCGACACTTGATTGTTGGATCGCAACCCAAGCGGAAGACTAATAAACGATTTATAACGTGAGTTCGGTGTTTCATTTCGTCCTACGACCCTTCGGTTTACTTCTTTGGTCGTATCTAAACAATTTCTTGTTCGCGCCGAACAATACGTTCATCGATTTCGCATACAAGGCCACTATAGGTGGCCGGCACCACGACAGCTCACCAGGCCACTATAGGTGGCCGGCAGCACAACAGCTCACCAGGCCACTATAGGTTGCCGGCAGCATGACAGCTCACCAGGCCACTATAGGTGGCCGGCAGCACGACAGCTCACTAGACCATTACGGGTGGCCGGCAGCACGATAGATCACCAGGCCACTATAAGTGGCCGGTAGCACGACAGCTCACCAGGCCACTATAGGTGGCCGGCAGCACGGCAGCTCACCAGGCCACTATAGGTGGCCGGCAGCACGACAGCTCACCAGGCCACTATAGGTGGCCGGCAGCACGACAGCTCACCAGGCCACTATAGGTGGCCGGCAGCACGACAGCTCACCAGGCCACTATAGGTAGCCGGCAGCACGACAGCTCACCAGGCCACTATAGGTGGCCGGTAGCACGACAGCTCACCAGGCCACTATAGGTGGCCGGCAGCACTACAGCTCACTTGACCATTATAGGTGGGCAGCAGCACAACAGCTCACCAGGCCACTATAGGTGGCCGGCAGCACTACAGCTTACTTGAGCATTATAGGTGGCCGGCAGCACGACAGCTCACCAGGCCGCTATAGGTGGGCGGCAGCACAACAGCTCACCAGGCCACTATAGGTGGCCGGCAGCACAACAGCTCACCAGGCCACTGGTGGGTGGCAGCACGACAGCTTACCAGGCTACTATAGGTGGCCGGCAGCACGACAGCTCACCAGGCCACTATAGGTGGCCGGCAGCACGACAGCTCACCAGGCCACTACAGGTGGCCGGCAGCACGACAGCTCACCAGGCCACTATAGGTGGCCGGCAGCACGACAGCTCACCATTCCACTATAGGTGGCCGGCAGCACGACAGCTCACCAGGCCGCAATAGGGGGGCGGCAGCACAACAGCTCACCAGGCCACTGTAGGTTGCTGGCAGCACGACAGCTCACCAGGCCACTATAGGTGGCCGGGAGCACGACAGCTCACCAGGCCACGATAGGTAGCCGGCAGCACGACAGCTCACCAGGCCACTATAGGTGGCCGGTAGCACGACAGCTCACCAGGCCACTATAGGTGGCCGGCAGCACTACAGCTCACTTGACCATTATAGGTGGGCAGCAGCACAACAGCTCACCAGGCCACTATAGGTGGCCGGCAGCACAACAGCTCACGAGGCCACTGGTGAATGGCAGCACGACAGCTCACCAGGCTACTATAGGTGGCCGGCACCACGACAGCTCACCAGGCCACTATAGGTGGCCGGCAGCACTACAGCTCACTTGACCATTATAGGTGGGCAGCAGCACAACAGCTCACCAGGCCACTATAGGTGGCCGGCAGCACTACAGCTCACTTGAGCATTATAGGTGGCCGGCAGCACGACAGCTCACCAGGCCGCTATAGGTGGGCGGCAGCACAACAGCTCACCAGGCCACTATAGGTGGCCGGCAGCACGACAGCTCACCAGGCCACTGTAGGTGACCGGTAGCACGACAGCTCACCAGGCCACTATAGGTGGCCCGCAGCACTACAGCTCACTTGACCATTATAGATGGGCAGCAGAACAACAGCTCACCAGGCCACTATAGGTGGCCGGCAGCACAACAGCTCACCAGGCCACTGGTGAATGGCAGCACGACAGCTCACCAGGCTACTATAGGTAGCCGGCAGCACGACTGCTCACCAGGCCACTATAGGTGGCCGGTAGCACGACAGCTCACCAGGCCACTATAGGTGGCCGGCAGCACTACAGCTCACTTGAGCATTATAGGTGGCCGGCAGCACGACAGCTCACCAGGCCGCTATAGGTGGGCGGCAGCACAACAGCTCATCAGGCCACTATAGGTGGCCGGCATCACAACAGCTCACCAGGCCACTGGTGGGTGGCAGCACGACAGCTCACCAGGCTACTATAGGTGGCCGGCAGCACGACAGCTCACCAGGCCACTATAGGTGGCCGGCAGCACGACAGCTCACCAGGCCACTATAGGTGGCCGGCAGCACGACAGCTCACCAGGCCACTATAGGTGGCCGGCAGCACGACAGCTCACCATTCCACTATAGGTGGCCGGAAGCACGACAGCTCACCAGGCCGCTATAGGTGGGCGGCAGCACAGCAGCTCACCAGGCCACTATAGGTGGCCGGCAGCACAACAGCTCACCAGGCCACTGGTGGGTGGCAGCACGACAGCTCACCAGGCTACTATAGGTGGCCGGCAGCACGACAGCTCACCAGGCCACTATAGGTGGCCGGCAGCACGACAGCTCACCAGGCCACTATAGGTGGGCGGCAGCACGACAGCTCACCAGGCCACTATAGGTGGCCGGCAGCACGACAGCTCACCAGGCCACTATAGGTGGCCGGCAGCACGACAGCTCACCATTCGACTATAGGTGGCCGGCAGCACGACAGCTCACCAGGCCGCTATTGGTGGGCGGCAGCACAACAGCTCACCAGGCCACTGTAGGTTGCTGGCAGCACGACAGCTCACCAGGCCACTATAGGTGGCCGGCAGCACGACAGCTCACCAGGCCACTATAGGTAGCCGGCAGCACGACAGCTCACCAGGCCACTATAGGTGGCCGGTAGCACGACAGCTCACTAGGCCACTATAGGTGGCCGGCAGCACTACAGCTCACTTGACCATTATAGGTGGGCAGCAGCACAACAGCTCACCAGGCCACTATAGGTGGCCGGCAGCACAACAGCTCACCAGGCCACTGGTGATTGGCAGCACGACAGCTCACCAGGCTACTATAGGTGGCCGGCAGCACGACAGCTCACCAGGCCACTATAGGTGGCCGGCAGCACGACAGCTCACCAGGCCACTATAGGTGGCCGGCAGCACGACAGCTCACCAGGCCACTATAGCTGGCCGGCAGCACGCCAGCTCACCAGGCCACTATAGGTGGCCGACAACACGACAGCTCACCATCCCACTATAGGTGGCCGGCAGCACAACAGCTCACCAGTCCACTATAGGTGGCCGGCAACACGACAGCTCACCAGGCCACTATAGGTGGCCGGCAGCACGACAGCTCACCAGGCCACTATAGGTGACCGGCAGCACGACAGCTCACCAGGCCACTATAGGTGACCGGCACCACGACAACTCACCAGGCCACTATAGGTGGCCGGCAGCACGACAGCTCACCAGGCCACTATAGGTTGCCGGCGGCATGACAGCTCACCAGGCCACTATAGGTGGCCGGCAGCACGACAGCTCACTAGACCATTATGGGTGGCCGGCAGCACGATAGATCACCAGGCCACTATAAGTGGCCGGTAGCACGACAGCTCACCAGGCCACTATAGGTGGCCGGCAGCACGACAGCTCACCAGGCCACTATAGGTGGCCGGCAGCACGACAGCTCACCAGGCCACTATAGGTGGCCGGCAGCACGACAGCTCACCAGGCCACTATAGGTGGCCGGCAGGACGACAGCTCACCAGGCCACTATAGGTAGCCGGCAGCATGACAGCTCACCAGGCCACTATAGGTGGCCGGTAGCACGACAGCTCACCAGGCCACTATAGGTGGCCGGCAGCACGACAGCTCACTTGACCATTATTGGTGGGCAGCAGCACAACAGCTCACCAGGCCACTATAGGTGGCCGGCAGCACAACAGCTCACAAGGCCACTGGTGAATGGCAGCACGACAGCTAACCAGGCTACCATAGGTAGCCGGCAGTACGACAGCTCACCAGGCCGCTATAGGTGGGCGGCAGCACAACAGCACACCAGGCCACTGTAGGTTGCTGGCAGCACGACAGCTCACCAGGCCACTATAGGTGGCCGGCAGCACGACAGCTCACCAGGCCACTATAGGTGGCCGGCAGCGCGACAGCTCACCAGGCCACTATAGGTGGCCGGCAGCACGACAGCTCACCATTCCACTATAGGTGGCCGGCAGCACGACAGCTCACCAGGCCGCTATAGGTGGGCGGCAGCACAACAGCTCACCAGGCCACTGTAGGTTGCTGGCAGCACGACAGCTCACCAGGCCACTATAGGTGGCCGGCAGCACGACAGCTCACCAGGCCACTATAGGTAGCCGGCAGCACGACAGCTCACCAGGCCACTATAGGTGGCCGGTAGCACGACAGCTCACCAGGCCACTATAGGTGGCCGGCAGCACTACAGCTCACTTGACCATTATAGGTGGGCAGCAGCACAACAGCTCACCAGGCCACTATAGGTGGCCGGCAGCACAACAGCTCACCAGGCCACTGGTGAATGGCAGCACGACAGCTCACCAGGCTACTATAGGTGGCCGGCAGCACGACAGCTCACCAGGCCACTATAGGTGGCCGGCAGCACGACAGCTCACCAGGCCACTATAGCTGGCCGGCAGCACGACAGCTCACCAGGCCACTATAGGTGGCCGGCAACACGACAGCTCACCATTCCACTATAGGTGGCCGGCAGCACAACAGCTCACCAGTCCACTATAGGTGGCCGGCAACACGACAGCTCACCAGGCCACTATAGGTGGCCGGCAGCACGACAGCTCACCAGGCCACTATAGGTGACCGGCAGCACGACAGCTCACCAGGCCACTATAGGCGGCCGGCACCACGACAGCTCACCAGGCCACTATAGGTGGCCGGCAGCACGACAGCTCACCAGGCCACTATAGGTGGCCGGTAGCACGACAGCTCACCAGGCCACTATAGGTGGCCGGCAGCACGACAGCTCACTTGACCATTATAGGTGGGCAGCAGCACAACAGCTCACCAGGCCACTATAGGTGGCCGGCAGCACAACAGCTCACAAGGCCACTGGTGAATGGCAGCACGACAGCTCACCAGGCTACCATAGGTAGCCGGCAGCACGACAGCTCACCAGCCCGCTATAGGTGGGCGGCAGCACAACAGCACACCAGGCCACTGTAGGTTGCTGGCAGCACGACAGCTCACCAGGCTACTATAGGTGGCCGGCAGCACGACAGCTCACCAGGCCACTATAGGTGGCCGGCAGCACGACAGCTCACCAGGCCACTATAGGTGGCCGGCAGCACGAGAGCTCACCAGGCCACTATAGGTGGCCGGCAGCACGACAGCTCACCAGGCCACTATAGGTAGCCGGCAGCACGACAGCTCACCAGGCCACTATAGGTGGCCGGTAGCCCGACAGCTCACCAGGCCACTATAGGTGGCCGGCAGCACAACAGCTCACCATTCCACTATAGGTGGCCGGCAGCACGACAGCTCACCAGGCCGCTATAGGTGGGCGGCAGCACAACAGCTCACCAGGCCACTATAGGTGGCCGGCAGCACGACAGCTCACCAGGCCAATATAGGTGACCGGCAGCACGACAGCTCACCAGGCCACTATAGGTGACCGGCACCACGACAACTCACCAGGCCACTATAGGTGGCCGGCAGCACGACAGCTCACCAGGCCACTATAGGTTGCCGGCGGCATGACAGCTCACCAGGCCACTATAGGTGGCCGGTAGCACGACAGCTCACCAGGCCACTATAGGTGGCCGGCAGCACGACAGCTCACTCGACCATTATTGGTGGGCAGCAGCACAACAGCTCACCAGGCCACTATAGGTGGCCGGCAGCACAACAGCTCACAAGGCCACTGGTGAATGGCAGCACGACAGCTCACCAGGTCACTATAGTGGCCGGCAGCACTACAGCTCACTTGACAATTATAGGTTGCCGGCAGCACGACAGCTCACCAGGCCGCTATAGGTGGGCGGCAGCACAACAGCTCACCAGGCCACTATAGGTGGCCGGCAGCACAACAGCTCACCAGGCCACTGGTGGGTGGCAGCACGACAGCTCACTTGACCATTATAGGTGGGCAGCAGCACAACAGCTCACCAGGCCACTATAGGTGGCCGGCAGCACAACAGCTCACAAGGCCACTGGTGAATGGCAGCACGACAGCTCACCAGGCTACCATAGGTAGCCGGCAGCACGACAGCTCACCAGGCCGCTATAGGTGGGCGGCAGCACAACAGCACACCAGGCCACTGTAGGTTGCTGGCAGCACGACAGCTCACCAGGCCACTATAGGTGGCCGGCAGCACGACAGCTCACCAGTCCACTATAGGTGGCCGGCAGCGCGACAGCTCACCAGGCCACTATAGGTGGCCGGCAGCACGACAGCTCACCATTCCACTATAGGTGGCCGGCAGCACGACAGCTCACCAGGCCGCTATAGGTGGGCGGCAGCACGACAGCTCACCAGGCCACTATAGGTGGCCGGTAGCACGACAGCTCACCAGGCCACTATAGGTGGCCCGCAGCACTACAGCTCGCTTGACCATTATAGGTGGGCAGCAGCACAACAGCTCACCAGGCCACTATAGGTGGCCGGCAGCACAACAGCTCACCAGGCCACTGGTGAATGGCAGCACGACAGCTCACCAGGCTACTATAGGTAGCCGGCAGCACGACTGCTCACCAGGCCACTATAGGTGGTCGGTAGCACGACAGCTCACCAGGCCACTATAGGTGGCCGGCAGCACTACAGCTCACTTGACCATTATAGGTGGCCGGCAGCACGACAGCTCACCAGGCCGCTATAGGTGGGCGGCAGCACAACAGCTCACCAGGCCACTATAGGTGGCCGGCAGAACAACAGCTCACCAGGCCACAGGTGGGTGGCAGCACGACAGCTCACCAGGCTACTATAGGTAGCCGGCAGCACGACAGCTCACCAGGCCACTATAGGTGGCCGGCAGCACGACAGCTCACCAGGCCACTATAGGTGGCCGGCAGCACGACAGCTCACCAGGCCACTATAGGTAGCCGGCAGCACGACAGCTCACCATTCCACTATAGGTGGCCGGCAGCACGACAGCTCACCAGGCCGCTATAGGTGGGCGGCAGCACAACAGCACACCAGGCCACTGTAGGTTGCTGGCAGCACGACAGCTCACCAGGCCACTATAGGTGGCCGGCAGCACGACAGCTCACCAGTCCACTATAGGTGGCCGGCAGCGCGACAGCTCACCAGGCCACTATAGGTGGCCGGCAGCACGACAGCTCACCATTCCACTATAGGTGGCCGGCAGCACGACAGCTCACCAGGCCGCTATAGGTGGGCGGCAGCACGACAGCTCACCAGGCCACTATAGGTGGCCGGTAGCACGACAGCTCACCAGGCCACTATAGGTGGCCCGCAGCACTACAGCTCACTTGACCATTATAGGTGGGCAGCAGCACAACAGCTCACCAGGCCACTATAGGTGGCCGGCAGCACAACAGCTCACCAGGCCACTGGTGAATGGCAGCACGACAGCTCACCAGGCTACTATAGGTAGCCGGCAGCACGACTGCTCACCAGGCCACTATAGGTGGCCGGTAGCACGACAGCTCACCAGGCCACTATAGGTGGCCGGCAGCACTACAGCTCACTTGACCATTATAGGTGGCCGGCAGCACGACAGCTCACCAGGCCGCTATAGGTGGGCGGCAGCACAACAGCTCACCAGGCCACTTTAGGTGGCCGGCAGAACAACAGCTCACCAGGCCACAGGTGGGTGGCAGCGCGACAGCTCACCAGGCTACTATAGGTAGCCGGCAGCACGACAGCTCACCAGGCCACTATAGGTGGCCGGCAGCACGACAGCTCACCAGGCCACTATAGGTGGCCGGCAGCACGACAGCTCACCAATCCACTATAGGTAGCCGGCAGCACGACAGCTCACCATTCCACTATAGGTGGCCGGCAGCACGACAGCTCACCAGGCCGCTATAGGTGGGCGGCAGCACAACAGCTCACCAGGCCACTATAGGTGGCCGGCAGCACAACAGCTCACCAGGCCACTGGTGGGTGGCAGCACGACAGCTCACCAGGCTACTCTAGGTGGCCGGCAGCACGACAGCTCACCAGGCCACTATAGGTGGCCGGCAGCACGACAGCTCACCAGGCCACTATAGGTGGCCGGCAGCGCGACAGCTCACCAGGCCACTATAGGTGGCCGGCAGCACGACAGCTCACCATTCCACTATAGGTGGCCGGCAGCACGACAGCTCACCAGGCCGCTATAGGTGGGCGGCAGCACAACAGCTCACCAGGCCACTGTAGGTTGCTGGCAGCACGACAGCTCACCAGGCCACTATAGGTGGCCGGCAGCACGACAGCTCACCAGGCCACTATAGGTGGCCGGCAGCACGACAGCTCACCATTCCACTATAGGTGACCGGCAGCACGACAGCTCACCAGGCCGCTATAGGTGGGCGGCAGCACAACAGCTCACCAGGCCACTATAGGTGGCCGGCAGCACAACAGCTCACCAGGCCACTGGTGGGTGGCAGCACGACAGCTCACCAGGCTACTATAGGTGGCCGGCAGCACGACAGCTCACCAGGCCACTATAGGTGGCCGGCAGCACGACAGCTCACCAGGCCACTATAGGTGGCCGGCAGCACGACAGCTCACCAGGCCACTATAGGTGGCCGGCAGCACGACAGCTCACCAGGCCACTATAGGTGGCCGGCAGCGCGACAGCTCACCAGGCCACTATAGGTGGCCGGCAGCACGACAGCTCACCATTCCACTATAGGTGGCCGGCAGCACGACAGCTCACCAGGCCGCTATAGGTGGGCGGCAGCACAACAGCTCACCAGGCCACTGTAGGTTGCTGGCAGCACGACAGCTCACCAGGCCACTATAGGTGGCCGGCAGCACGACAGCTCACCAGGCCACTATAGGTAGCCGGCAGCACGACAGCTCACCAGGCCACTATAGGTGGCCGGTAGCACGACAGCTCACCAGGCCACTATAGGTGGCCGGCAGCACTACAGCTCACTTGACCATTATAGGTGGGCAGCAGCACAACAGCTCACCAGGCCACTATAGGTGGCCGGCAGCACAACAGCTCACCAGGCCACTGGTGAATGGCAGCACGACAGCTCACCAGGCTACTATAGGTGGCCGGCAGCACGACAGCTCACCAGGCCACTATAGGTGGCCGGCAGCACGACAGCTCAGCAGGCCACTATAGCTGGCCGGCAGCACGACAGCTCACCAGGCCACTATAGGTGGCCGGCAACACGACAGCTCACCATTCCACTATAGGTGGCCGGCAGCACAACAGCTCACCAGTCCACTATAGGTGGCCGGCAACACGACAGCTCACCAGGCCACTATAGGTGGCCAGCAGCACGACAGCTCACCAGGCCACTATAGGTGACCGGCAGCACGACAGCTCACCAGGCCACTATAGGTGGCCGGCACCACGACAGCTCACCAGGCCACTATAGGTGGCCGGCAGCACAACAGCTCACCAGGCCACTGGTGGGTGGCAGCACGACAGCTCGCCAGGCTACTATAGGTGGCCGGCAGCACGACAGCTCACCAGGCCACTATAGGTGGCCGGCAGCACGACAGCTCACCAGGCCACTATAGGTAGCCGGCAGCATGACAGCTCACCAGGCCACTATAGGTGGCCGGTAGCACGACAGCTCACCAGGCCACTATAGGTGGCCGGCAGCACGACAGCTCACCAGGCCACTATAGGTGGCCGGCAGCACAACAGCTCACCAGGCCACTGGTGGGTGGCAGCACGACAGCTCACCAGGCTACTATAGGTGGCCGGCAGCACGACAGCTCACCAGGCCACTATAGGTGGCCGGCAGCACAACAGCTCACCAGGCCACTATAGGTGGCCGGCAGCACGACAGCTCACCAGGCCACTATAGGTGGCCGGCAGCACGACAGCTCACCAGGCCACTATAGGTGACCGGCAGCACGACAGCTCACCAGGCCACTATAGGTGGCCGGCACCACGATAGCACACCAGGCCACTATAGGTGGCCGGCAGCATGACAGCTCACCAGGCCACTATAGGTGGCCGGCAGCATGACAGCTCACCAGGCCACTATAGGTGGCCGGCAGCATGACAGCTCACCAGGCCACTATAGGTAGCCGGCAGCACGACAGCTCACTAGACCATTACGGGTGGCCGGCAGCACGATAAATCACCAGGCCACTATAAGTGGCCGGCAGCACGACAGCTCACCAGGCCACTATAGGTGGCCGGTAGCACGACAGCTCACCAGGCCACTATAGGTGGCCGGCAGCACTGCAGCTCACTTGACCATTATAGGTGGGCAGCAGCACAACAGCTCACCAGGCCACTATAGGTGGCCGGCAGCACAACAGCTCACCAGGCCACTGGTGAATGGCAGCACGACAGCTCACCAGGCCACTATAGGTGGCCGGCAGCACAACAGCTCACCAGGCCACAATAGGTGGCCGGCAGCACGACAGCTCACCAGGCCACTATAGGTGGTCGGCAGCACGACAGCTCACCATTCCACTATAGGTGGCCGGCAGCACGACAGCTCACCAGGCCACTATAGGTGGCCGGCAGCACGACAGCTCACCAGGCCACTATAGGTAGCCGGCAGCACGACAGCTCACCAGGCCACTATAGGTGGCCGGCAGCACTACAGCTCACTTGACCATTATAGGTGGGCAGCAGCACAACAGCTCACCAGGCCACTATAGGTGGCCGGCAGCACGACAGCTCACCAGGCCACTATAGGTAGCCGGCAGCACGACAGCTCACCAGGCCACTATAGGTGGCCGGTAGCACGACAGCTCACCAGGCCACTATAGGTGGCCGGCAGCACTACAGCTCACTTGACCATTATAGGTGGGCAGCAGCACAACAGCTCACCAGGCCACTATAGGTGGCCGGCAGCACAACAGCTCACCAGGCCACTGGTGAATGGCAGCACGACAGCTCACCAGGCTACTATAGGTGGCCGGCAGCACGACAGCTCACCAGGCCACTATAGGTGGCCGGTAGCACGACAGCTCACCAGGCCACTATAGGTGGCCGGCAGCACTGCAGCTCACTTGACCATTATAGGTGGGCAGCAGCACAACAGCTCACCAGGCCACTATAGGTGGCCGGCAGCACAACAGCTCACCAGGCCACTGGTGAATGGCAGCACGACAGCTCACCAGGCCACTATAGGTGGCCGGCAGCACAACAGCTCACCAGGCCACAATAGGTGGCCGGCAGCACGACAGCTCACCAGGCCACTATAGGTGGCCGGCAGCACTACAGCTCACTTGACCATTATAGGTGGGCAGCAGCACAACAGCTCACCAGGCCACTATAGGTGGCCGGCAGCACAACAGCTCAACAGGCCACTGGTGAATGGCAGCACGACAGCTCACCAGGCCACTATAGGTGGTCGGCAGCACGACAGCTCACCATTCCACTATAGGTGGCCGGCAGCACGACAGCTCACCAGGCCGCTATAGGTGGGCGGCAGCACAACAGCTCACCAGGCCACTATAGGTGGCCGGCAGCACAACAGCTCACCAGGCCACTGTAGGTGGCCGGCAGCACGACAGCTCACCAGGCCACTATAGGTGGCCGGCAACACGACAGCTCACCATTCCACTATAGGTGGCCGGCAGCACAACAGCTCACCAGTCCACTATAGGTGGCCGGCAACACGACAGCTCACCAGGCCACTATAGGTGACCGGCAGCACGACAGCTCACCAGGCCACTATAGGTGGCCGGCACCACGACAGCTCACCAGGCCACTGGTGGGTGGCAGCACGACAGCTCACCAGGCTACTATAGGTGGCCGGCAGCACGACAGCTCACCAGGCCACTATAGGTGGCCGGCAGCACGACAGCTCACCAGGCCACTATAGGTGGCCGGCAGCACGACAGCTCACCAGGCCACTATAGGTGGCCGGCAGCACGATAGCTCACCATTCCACTATAGGTGGCCGGCAGCACAACAGCTCACCAGGCCGCTATAGGTGGGCGGCAGCACAACAGCTCACCAGGCCACTATAGGTGGCCGGCAGCACAACAGCTCACCAGGCCACTGGTGGGTGGCAACACGACAGCTCACCAGGCTACTATAGGTGGCCGGCAGCACGACAGCTCACCAGGCCACTATAGGTGGCCGGCAGCACGACAGCTCACCAGGCCACTATAGGTGGCCGGCAGCACGACAGCTCACCAGGCCACTATAGGCGGCCGGCAGCACGACAGCTCACCAGGCCACTATAGGTGGCCGGCAGCACGACAGCTCACCAGGCCACTATAGGCAGCCGGCACCACGACAGCTCACCAGGCCACTATAGGTGGCCAGTAGCACGACAGCTCACCAGGCCACTATAGGTGGCCGGCAGCACTACAGCTCACTTGACCATTATAGGTGGGCAGCAGCACAACAGCTCACCAGGCCACTATAGGTGGCCGGCAGCACAACAGCTCAACAGGCCACTGGTGAATGGCAGCACGACAGCTCACCAGGCTACTATAGGTGGCCGGCAGAACGACAGCTCACCAGGCCACTATAGGTGGCCGGCAGCACGACAGCTCACCAGGCCACTATAGGTGGCCGGCAGCACGACAGCTCACCAGGCCACTATAGGTGGCCGGCAGCACGACAGCTCACCAGGCCACTATAGGTGGCCGGCAACACGACAGCTCACCATTCCACTATAGGTGGCCGGCAGCACAACAGCTCACCAGTCCACTATAGGTGGCCGGCAACACGACAGCTCACCAGGCCACTATAGGTGGCCAGCAGCACGACAGCTCACCAGGCCACTATAGGTGACCGGCAGCACGACAGCTCACCAGGCCACTATAGGTGGCCGGCACCACGACAGCTCACCAGGCCACTATAGGTGGCCGGCAGCACAACAGCTCACCAGGCCACTATAGGTTGCCGGCAGCATGACAGCTCACCAGGCCACTATAGGTGGCCGGCAGCACGACAGCTCACTAGACCATTACGGGTGGCCGGCAGCACGATAAATCACCAGGCCACTATAAGTGGCCGGCAACACGACAGCTCACCAGGCCACTATAGGTGGCCAGCAGCACGACAGCTCACCAGGCCACTATAGGTGACCGGCAGCACGACAGCTCACCAGGCCACTATAGGTGGCCGGCACCACGACAGCTCACCAGGCCACTATAGGTGGCCGGCAACACGACAGCTCACCATTCCACTATAGGTGGCCGGCAGCACAACAGCTCACCAGTCCACTATAGGTGGCCGGCAACACGACAGCTCACCAGGCCACTATAGGTGGCCGGCAGCACGGCAGCTCACCAGGCCACTATAGGTGGCCGGCAGTACGACAGCTCACCAGGCCACTATAGGTGGCCGGCAGCACGACAGCTCACCAGGCCACTATAGGTGGCCGGCAGCACAACAGCTCACCAGTCCACTATAGGTGGCCGGCAGCACAACAGCTCACCAGTCCACTATAGGTGGCCGGCAACACGACAGCTCACCAGGCCACTATAGGTGGCCAGCAGCACGACAGCTCACCAGGCCACTATAGGTGACCGGCAGCACGACAGCTCACCAGGCCACTATAGGTGGCCGGCAGCACGGCAGCTCACCAGGCCACTATAGGTGGCCGGCAGTACGACAGCTCACCAGGCCACTATAGGTGGCCGGCAGCACGGCAGCTCACCAGGCCACTATAGGTGGCCGGCAGTACGACAGCTCACCAGGCCACTATAGGTGGCCGGCAGCACGACAGCTCACCAGGCCACTATAGGTGGCCGGCAGCACAACAGCTCACCAGTCCACTATAGGTGGCCGGCAGCACGACAGCTCACCAGGCCACTATAGGTGGCCGGCAGCACAACAGCTCACCAGGCCACTATAGGTGGCCGGCAGCACGGCAGCTCACCAGGCCACTATAGGTGGCCGGCAGTACGACAGCTCACCAGGCCACTATAGGTGGCCGGCAGCACGGCAGCTCACCAGGCCACTATAGGTGGCCGGCAGTACGACAGCTCACCAGGCCACTATAGGTGGCCGGCAGCACGACAGCTCACCAGGCCACTATAGGTGGCCGGCAGCACAACAGCTCACCAGTCCACTATAGGTGGCCGGCAGCACGACAGCTCACCAGGCCACTATAGGTGGCCGGCAGCACAACAGCTCACCAGGCCACTATAGGTGGCTGGCAGCACGACAGCTCACCAGGCTACTATAGGTGGCCGGCAGCACGAGAGCTCACCAGGCCACTATAGGTGGCCGGCAGCACGACAGCTCACCAGGCCACTATAGGTGGCCGGCATCTCGACACGTCACCAGGCCACTATAGGTGGCCGGCTACTCGACATCTCACCAGGCCAATATAGATGGCCGGTAGCACGACAGCTCACCAGTCCACTATAGGTTGTCGGCAGCACGACAGCTCTCCAGGCCACTATAGGTGGCCGGCAGCACGACAGCTCACCATTCCACTATAGGTGGCCGGCAGCACAATAGCTCACCAGTCCACTAAAGGTGGCCGGCAACACGACAGCTCACCAGGCCACTATAGGTGGCCGGCAGCACGACAGCTCACCAGGCTACTATAGGTAGCCGGCAGCACGACTGCTCACCAGGCCACTATAGGTGGCCGGTAGCACGACAGCTCACCAGGCCACTATAGGTGGCCGGCAGCACTACAGCTCACTTGACCATTATAGGTGGCCGGCAGCACGACAGCTCACCAGGCCGCTATAGGTGGGCGGCAGCACAACAGCTCACCAGGCCACTTTAGGTGGCCGGCAGAACAACAGCTCACCAGGCCACAGGTGGGTGGCAGCGCGACAGCTCACCAGGCTACTATAGGTAGCCGGCAGCACGACAGCTCACCAGGCCACTATAGGTGGCCGGCAGCACGACAGCTCACCAGGCCACTATAGGTGGCCGGCAGCACGACAGCTCACCAATCCACTATAGGTAGCCGGCAGCACGACAGCTCACCATTCCACTATAGGTGGCCGGCAGCACGACAGCTCACCAGGCCGCTATAGGTGGGCGGCAGCACAACAGCTCACCAGGCCACTATAGGTGGCCGGCAGCACAACAGCTCACCAGGCCACTGGTGGGTGGCAGCACGACAGCTCACCAGGCTACTCTAGGTGGCCGGCAGCACGACAGCTCACCAGGCCACTATAGGTGGCCGGCAGCACGACAGCTCACCAGGCCACTATAGGTGGCCGGCAGCGCGACAGCTCACCAGGCCACTATAGGTGGCCGGCAGCACGACAGCTCACCATTCCACTATAGGTGGCCGGCAGCACGACAGCTCACCAGGCCGCTATAGGTGGGCGGCAGCACAACAGCTCACCAGGCCACTGTAGGTTGCTGGCAGCACGACAGCTCACCAGGCCACTATAGGTGGCCGGCAGCACGACAGCTCACCAGGCCACTATAGGTGGCCGGCAGCACGACAGCTCACCATTCCACTATAGGTGACCGGCAGCACGACAGCTCACCAGGCCGCTATAGGTGGGCGGCAGCACAACAGCTCACCAGGCCACTATAGGTGGCCGGCAGCACAACAGCTCACCAGGCCACTGGTGGGTGGCAGCACGACAGCTCACCAGGCTACTATAGGTGGCCGGCAGCACGACAGCTCACCAGGCCACTATAGGTGGCCGGCAGCACGACAGCTCACCAGGCCACTATAGGTGGCCGGCAGCACGACAGCTCACCAGGCCACTATAGGTGGCCGGCAGCACGACAGCTCACCAGGCCACTATAGGTGGCCGGCAGCGCGACAGCTCACCAGGCCACTATAGGTGGCCGGCAGCACGACAGCTCACCATTCCACTATAGGTGGCCGGCAGCACGACAGCTCACCAGGCCGCTATAGGTGGGCGGCAGCACAACAGCTCACCAGGCCACTGTAGGTTGCTGGCAGCACGACAGCTCACCAGGCCACTATAGGTGGCCGGCAGCACGACAGCTCACCAGGCCACTATAGGTAGCCGGCAGCACGACAGCTCACCAGGCCACTATAGGTGGCCGGTAGCACGACAGCTCACCAGGCCACTATAGGTGGCCGGCAGCACTACAGCTCACTTGACCATTATAGGTGGGCAGCAGCACAACAGCTCACCAGGCCACTATAGGTGGCCGGCAGCACAACAGCTCACCAGGCCACTGGTGAATGGCAGCACGACAGCTCACCAGGCTACTATAGGTGGCCGGCAGCACGACAGCTCACCAGGCCACTATAGGTGGCCGGCAGCACGACAGCTCAGCAGGCCACTATAGCTGGCCGGCAGCACGACAGCTCACCAGGCCACTATAGGTGGCCGGCAACACGACAGCTCACCATTCCACTATAGGTGGCCGGCAGCACAACAGCTCACCAGTCCACTATAGGTGGCCGGCAACACGACAGCTCACCAGGCCACTATAGGTGGCCAGCAGCACGACAGCTCACCAGGCCACTATAGGTGACCGGCAGCACGACAGCTCACCAGGCCACTATAGGTGGCCGGCACCACGACAGCTCACCAGGCCACTATAGGTGGCCGGCAGCACAACAGCTCACCAGGCCACTGGTGGGTGGCAGCACGACAGCTCGCCAGGCTACTATAGGTGGCCGGCAGCACGACAGCTCACCAGGCCACTATAGGTGGCCGGCAGCACGACAGCTCACCAGGCCACTATAGGTAGCCGGCAGCATGACAGCTCACCAGGCCACTATAGGTGGCCGGTAGCACGACAGCTCACCAGGCCACTATAGGTGGCCGGCAGCACGACAGCTCACCAGGCCACTATAGGTGGCCGGCAGCACAACAGCTCACCAGGCCACTGGTGGGTGGCAGCACGACAGCTCACCAGGCTACTATAGGTGGCCGGCAGCACGACAGCTCACCAGGCCACTATAGGTGGCCGGCAGCACAACAGCTCACCAGGCCACTATAGGTGGCCGGCAGCACGACAGCTCACCAGGCCACTATAGGTGGCCGGCAGCACGACAGCTCACCAGGCCACTATAGGTGACCGGCAGCACGACAGCTCACCAGGCCACTATAGGTGGCCGGCACCACGATAGCACACCAGGCCACTATAGGTGGCCGGCAGCATGACAGCTCACCAGGCCACTATAGGTGGCCGGCAGCATGACAGCTCACCAGGCCACTATAGGTGGCCGGCAGCATGACAGCTCACCAGGCCACTATAGGTAGCCGGCAGCACGACAGCTCACTAGACCATTACGGGTGGCCGGCAGCACGATAAATCACCAGGCCACTATAAGTGGCCGGCAGCACGACAGCTCACCAGGCCACTATAGGTGGCCGGTAGCACGACAGCTCACCAGGCCACTATAGGTGGCCGGCAGCACTGCAGCTCACTTGACCATTATAGGTGGGCAGCAGCACAACAGCTCACCAGGCCACTATAGGTGGCCGGCAGCACAACAGCTCACCAGGCCACTGGTGAATGGCAGCACGACAGCTCACCAGGCCACTATAGGTGGCCGGCAGCACAACAGCTCACCAGGCCACAATAGGTGGCCGGCAGCACGACAGCTCACCAGGCCACTATAGGTGGTCGGCAGCACGACAGCTCACCATTCCACTATAGGTGGCCGGCAGCACGACAGCTCACCAGGCCACTATAGGTGGCCGGCAGCACGACAGCTCACCAGGCCACTATAGGTAGCCGGCAGCACGACAGCTCACCAGGCCACTATAGGTGGCCGGCAGCACTACAGCTCACTTGACCATTATAGGTGGGCAGCAGCACAACAGCTCACCAGGCCACTATAGGTGGCCGGCAGCACGACAGCTCACCAGGCCACTATAGGTAGCCGGCAGCACGACAGCTCACCAGGCCACTATAGGTGGCCGGTAGCACGACAGCTCACCAGGCCACTATAGGTGGCCGGCAGCACTACAGCTCACTTGACCATTATAGGTGGGCAGCAGCACAACAGCTCACCAGGCCACTATAGGTGGCCGGCAGCACAACAGCTCACCAGGCCACTGGTGAATGGCAGCACGACAGCTCACCAGGCTACTATAGGTGGCCGGCAGCACGACAGCTCACCAGGCCACTATAGGTGGCCGGTAGCACGACAGCTCACCAGGCCACTATAGGTGGCCGGCAGCACTGCAGCTCACTTGACCATTATAGGTGGGCAGCAGCACAACAGCTCACCAGGCCACTATAGGTGGCCGGCAGCACAACAGCTCACCAGGCCACTGGTGAATGGCAGCACGACAGCTCACCAGGCCACTATAGGTGGCCGGCAGCACAACAGCTCACCAGGCCACAATAGGTGGCCGGCAGCACGACAGCTCACCAGGCCACTATAGGTGGCCGGCAGCACTACAGCTCACTTGACCATTATAGGTGGGCAGCAGCACAACAGCTCACCAGGCCACTATAGGTGGCCGGCAGCACAACAGCTCAACAGGCCACTGGTGAATGGCAGCACGACAGCTCACCAGGCCACTATAGGTGGTCGGCAGCACGACAGCTCACCATTCCACTATAGGTGGCCGGCAGCACGACAGCTCACCAGGCCGCTATAGGTGGGCGGCAGCACAACAGCTCACCAGGCCACTATAGGTGGCCGGCAGCACAACAGCTCACCAGGCCACTGTAGGTGGCCGGCAGCACGACAGCTCACCAGGCCACTATAGGTGGCCGGCAACACGACAGCTCACCATTCCACTATAGGTGGCCGGCAGCACAACAGCTCACCAGTCCACTATAGGTGGCCGGCAACACGACAGCTCACCAGGCCACTATAGGTGACCGGCAGCACGACAGCTCACCAGGCCACTATAGGTGGCCGGCACCACGACAGCTCACCAGGCCACTGGTGGGTGGCAGCACGACAGCTCACCAGGCTACTATAGGTGGCCGGCAGCACGACAGCTCACCAGGCCACTATAGGTGGCCGGCAGCACGACAGCTCACCAGGCCACTATAGGTGGCCGGCAGCACGACAGCTCACCAGGCCACTATAGGTGGCCGGCAGCACGATAGCTCACCATTCCACTATAGGTGGCCGGCAGCACAACAGCTCACCAGGCCGCTATAGGTGGGCGGCAGCACAACAGCTCACCAGGCCACTATAGGTGGCCGGCAGCACAACAGCTCACCAGGCCACTGGTGGGTGGCAACACGACAGCTCACCAGGCTACTATAGGTGGCCGGCAGCACGACAGCTCACCAGGCCACTATAGGTGGCCGGCAGCACGACAGCTCACCAGGCCACTATAGGTGGCCGGCAGCACGACAGCTCACCAGGCCACTATAGGCGGCCGGCAGCACGACAGCTCACCAGGCCACTATAGGTGGCCGGCAGCACGACAGCTCACCAGGCCACTATAGGCAGCCGGCACCACGACAGCTCACCAGGCCACTATAGGTGGCCAGTAGCACGACAGCTCACCAGGCCACTATAGGTGGCCGGCAGCACTACAGCTCACTTGACCATTATAGGTGGGCAGCAGCACAACAGCTCACCAGGCCACTATAGGTGGCCGGCAGCACAACAGCTCAACAGGCCACTGGTGAATGGCAGCACGACAGCTCACCAGGCTACTATAGGTGGCCGGCAGAACGACAGCTCACCAGGCCACTATAGGTGGCCGGCAGCACGACAGCTCACCAGGCCACTATAGGTGGCCGGCAGCACGACAGCTCACCAGGCCACTATAGGTGGCCGGCAGCACGACAGCTCACCAGGCCACTATAGGTGGCCGGCAACACGACAGCTCACCATTCCACTATAGGTGGCCGGCAGCACAACAGCTCACCAGTCCACTATAGGTGGCCGGCAACACGACAGCTCACCAGGCCACTATAGGTGGCCAGCAGCACGACAGCTCACCAGGCCACTATAGGTGACCGGCAGCACGACAGCTCACCAGGCCACTATAGGTGGCCGGCACCACGACAGCTCACCAGGCCACTATAGGTGGCCGGCAGCACAACAGCTCACCAGGCCACTATAGGTTGCCGGCAGCATGACAGCTCACCAGGCCACTATAGGTGGCCGGCAGCACGACAGCTCACTAGACCATTACGGGTGGCCGGCAGCACGATAAATCACCAGGCCACTATAAGTGGCCGGCAACACGACAGCTCACCAGGCCACTATAGGTGGCCAGCAGCACGACAGCTCACCAGGCCACTATAGGTGACCGGCAGCACGACAGCTCACCAGGCCACTATAGGTGGCCGGCACCACGACAGCTCACCAGGCCACTATAGGTGGCCGGCAACACGACAGCTCACCATTCCACTATAGGTGGCCGGCAGCACAACAGCTCACCAGTCCACTATAGGTGGCCGGCAACACGACAGCTCACCAGGCCACTATAGGTGGCCGGCAGCACGGCAGCTCACCAGGCCACTATAGGTGGCCGGCAGTACGACAGCTCACCAGGCCACTATAGGTGGCCGGCAGCACGACAGCTCACCAGGCCACTATAGGTGGCCGGCAGCACAACAGCTCACCAGTCCACTATAGGTGGCCGGCAACACGACAGCTCACCAGGCCACTATAGGTGGCCAGCAGCACGACAGCTCACCAGGCCACTATAGGTGACCGGCAGCACGACAGCTCACCAGGCCACTATAGGTGGCCGGCACCACGACAGCTCACCAGGCCACTATAGGTGGCCGGCAGCACAACAGCTCACCAGGCCACTATAGGTTGCCGGCAGCATGACAGCTCACCAGGCCACTATAGGTGGCCGGCAGCACGACAGCTCACTAGACCATTACGGGTGGCCGGCAGCACGATAAATCACCAGGCCACTATAAGTGGCCGGCAACACGACAGCTCACCAGGCCACTATAGGTGGCCAGCAGCACGACAGCTCACCAGGCCACTATAGGTGACCGGCAGCACGACAGCTCACCAGGCCACTATAGGTGGCCGGCACCACGACAGCTCACCAGGCCACTATAGGTGGCCGGCAACACGACAGCTCACCATTCCACTATAGGTGGCCGGCAGCACAACAGCTCACCAGTCCACTATAGGTGGCCGGCAACACGACAGCTCACCAGGCCACTATAGGTGGCCGGCAGCACGGCAGCTCACCAGGCCACTATAGGTGGCCGGCAGTACGACAGCTCACCAGGCCACTATAGGTGGCCGGCAGCACGACAGCTCACCAGGCCACTATAGGTGGCCGGCAGCACGACAGCTCACCAGGCCACTATAGGTAGCCGGCAGCACGACAGCTCACCAGGCCACTATAGGTGGCCGGTAGCACGACAGCTCACCAGGCCACTATAGGTGGCCGGCAGCACTACAGCTCACTTGACCATTATAGGTGGGCAGCAGCACAACAGCTCACCAGGCCACTATAGGTGGCCGGCAGCACTACAGCTCACTTGAGCATTATAGGTGGCCGGCAGCACGACAGCTCACCAGGCCGCTATAGGTGGGCGGCAGCACAACAGCTCACCAGGCCACTATAGGTGGCCGGCAGCACAACAGCTCACCAGGCCACTGGTGGGTGGCAGCACGACAGCTTACCAGGCTACTATAGGTGGCCGGCAGCACGACAGCTCACCAGGCCACTATAGGTGGCCGGCAGCACGACAGCTCACCAGGCCACTACAGGTGGCCGGCAGCACGACAGCTCACCAGGCCACTATAGGTGGCCGGCAGCACGACAGCTCACCATTCCACTATAGGTGGCCGGCAGCACGACAGCTCACCAGGCCGCAATAGATGGGCGGCAGCACAACAGCTCACCAGGCCACTGTAGGTTGCTGGCAGCACGACAGCTCACCAGGCCACTATAGGTGGCCGGGAGCACGACAGCTCACCAGGCCACGATAGGTAGCCGGCAGCACGACAGCTCACCAGGCCACTATAGGTGGCCGGTAGCACGACAGCTCACCAGGCCACTATAGGTGGCCGGCAGCACTACAGCTCACTTGACCATTATAGGTGGGCAGCAGCACAACAGCTCACCAGGCCACTATAGGTGGCCGGCAGCACAACAGCTCACGAGGCCACTGGTGAATGGCAGCACGACAGCTCACCAGGCTACTATAGGTGGCCGGCACCACGACAGCTCACCAGGCCACTATAGGTGGCCGGCAGCACGACAGCTCACCAGGCCACTATAGGTGGCCGGCAGCACGACAGCTCACCAGGCCACTGTAGGTGACTGGTAGCACGACAGCTCACCAGGCCACTATAGGTGGCCCGCAGCACTACAGCTCACTTGACCATTATAGATGGGCAGCAGAACAACAGCTCACCAGGCCACTATAGGTGGCCGGCAGCACAACAGCTCACCAGGCCACTGGTGAATGGCAGCACGACAGCTCACCAGGCTACTATAGGTAGCCGGCAGCACGACTGCTCACCAGGCCACTATAGGTGGCCGGTAGCACGACAGCTCACCAGGCCACTATAGGTGGCCGGCAGCACTACAGCTCACTTGAGCATTATAGGTGGCCGGCAGCACGACAGCTCACCAGGCCGCTATAGGTGGGCGGCAGCACAACAGCTCATCAGGCCACTATAGGTGGCCGGCAGCACAACAGCTCACCAGGCCACTGGTGGGTGGCAGCACGACAGCTCACCAGGCTACTATAGGTGGCCGGCAGCACGACAGCTCACCAGGCCACTATAGGTGGCCGGCAGCACGACAGCTCACCAGGCCACTATAGGTGGCCGGCAGCACGACAGCTCACCAGGCCACTATAGGTGGCCGGCAGCACGACAGCTCACCATTCCACTATAGGTGGCCGGAAGCACGACAGCTCACCAGGCCGCTATAGGTGGGCGGCAGCACAGCAGCTCACCAGGCCACTATAGGCGGCCGGCAGCACGACAGCTCACCAGGCCACTATAGGTGGCCGGCAGCACGACAGCTCACCAGGCCACTATAGGTGGCCGGCAGCACGACAGCTCACCATTCGACTATAGGTGGCCGGCAGCACGACAGCTCACCAGGCCGCTATTGGTGGGCGGCAGCACAACAGCTCACCAGGCCACTGTAGGTTGCTGGCAGCACGACAGCTCACCAGGCCACTATAGGTGGCCGGCAGCACGACAGCTCACCAGGCCACTATAGGTAGCCGGCAGCACGACAGCTCCCCAGGCCACTATAGGTGGCCGGTAGCACGACAGCTCACTAGGCCACTATAGGTGGCCGGCAGCACTACAGCTCACTTGACCATTATAGGTGGGCAGCAGCACAACAGCTCACCAGGCCACTATAGGTGGCCGGCAGCACAACAGCTCACCAGGCCACTGGTGAATGGCAGCACGACAGCTCACCAGGCTACTATAGGTGGCCGGCAGCACGACAGCTCACCAGGCCACTATAGGTGGCCGGCAGCACGACAGCTCACCAGGCCACTATAGCTGGCCGGCAGCACGCCAGCTCACCAGGCTACTATAGGTGGCCGGCAGCACGACAGCTCACCAGGCCACTATAGGTGACCGGCAGCACGACAGCTCACCAGGCCACTATAGGTGGCCGGCAGCACGACAGCTCACCAGGCCACTATAGGTGACCGGCAGCACGACAGCTCACCAGGCCACTATAGGTGACCGGCACCACGACAACTCACCAGGCCACTATAGGTGGCCGGCAGCACGACAGCTCACCAGGCCACTATAGGTTGCCGGCGGCATGACAGCTCACCAGGCCACTATAGGTGGCCGGCAGCACGACAGCTCACTAGACCATTATGGGTGGCCGGCAGCACGATAGATCACCAGGCCACTATAAGTGGCCGGTAGCACGACAGCTCACCAGGCCACTATAGGTGGCCGACAGCACGACAGCTCACCAGGCCACTATAGGTGGCCGGCAGCACGACAGCTCACCAGGCCACTATAGGTGGCCGGCAGCACGACAGCTCACCAGGCCACTATAGGTGGCCGGCAGGACGACAGCTCACCAGGCCACTATAGGTAGCCGGCAGCATGACAGCTCACCAGGCCACTATAGGTGGCCGGTAGCACGACAGCTCACCAGGCCACTATAGGTGGCCGGCAGCACGACAGCTCACTTGACCATTATTGGTGGGCAGCAGCACAACAGCTCACCAGGCCACTATAGGTGGCCGGCAGCACAACAGCTCACAAGGCCACTGGTGAATGGCAGCACGACAGCTCACCAGGCCACTATAGCTGGCCGGCAGCACGCCAGCTCACCAGGCCACTATAGGTGGCCGGCAACACGACAGCTCACCATCCCACTATAGGTGGCCGGCAGCACAACAGCTCACCAGTCCACTATAGGTGGCCGGCAACACGACAGCTCACCAGGCCACTATAGGTGGCCGGCAGCACGACAGCTCACCAGGCCACTATAGGTGGCCGGCAGGACGACAGCTCACCAGGCCACTATAGGTAGCCGGCAGCATGACAGCTCACCAGGCCACTATAGGTGGCCGGTAGCACGACAGCTCACCAGGCCACTATAGGTGGCCGGCAGCACGACAGCTCACCAGGCCACTATAGGTAGCCGGCAGCACGACAGCTCACCAGGCCACTATAGGTGGCCGGCAGCACGACAGCTCACCAGGCCACTATAGGTGGCCGGCAGCACGACAGCTCACCAGGCCACTATAGGTGGCCGGCAGGACGACAGCTCACCAGGCCACTATAGGTAGCCGGCAGCATGACAGCTCACCAGGCCACTATAGGTGGCCGATAGCACGACAGCTCACCAGGCCACTATAGGTGGCCGGCAGCACGACAGCTCACTTGACCATTATTGGTGGGCAGCAGCACAACAGCTCACCATTCCACTATAGGTGGCCGGCAGGACGACAGCTCACCAGGCCACTATAGGTAGCCGGCAGCATGACAGCTCACCAGGCCACTATAGGTGGCCGGCAGCACGACAGCTCACCAGGCCACTATAGGTGGCCGGCAGCACGACAGCTCACCAGGCCACTATAGGTAGCCGGCAGCACGACAGCTCACCAGGCCACTATAGGTGGCCGGCAGCACGACAGCTCACCAGGCCACTATAGGTGGCCGGCAGCACGACAGCTCACCAGGCCACTATAGGTGGCCGGCAGGACGACAGCTCACCAGGCCACTATAGGTAGCCGGCAGCATGACAGCTCACCAGGCCACTATAGGTGGCCGGTAGCACGACAGCTCACCAGGCCACTATAGGTAGCCGGCAGCACGACAGCTCACTAGACCATTATGGGTGGCCGGCAGCACGATAGATCACCAGGCCACTATAAGTGGCCGGTAGCACGACAGCTCACCAGGCCACTATAGGTGGCCGACAGCACGACAGCTCACCAGGCCACTATAGGTGGCCGGCAGCACGACAGCTCACCAGGCCACTATAGGTGGCCGGCAGCACGACAGCTCACCAGGCCACTATAGGTGGCCGGCAGGACGACAGCTCACCAGGCCACTATAGGTGGCCGGCAGGACGACAGCTCACCAGGCCACTATAGGTAGCCGGCAGCACAACAGCTCACCAGGCCAGTATAGGTGGCCGGCAGCACAACAGCTCACAAGGCCACTGGTGAATGGCAGCACGACAGCTCACCAGGCTACCATAGGTAGCCGGCAGCACGACAGCTCACCAGGCCGCTATAGGTGGGCGGCAGCACAACAGCACACCAGGCCACTGTAGGTTGCTGGCAGCACGACAGCTCACCAGGCCACTATAGGTGGCCGGCAGCACGACAGCTCACCAGGCCACTATAGGTGGCCGGCAGCACGACAGCTCACCAGGCCACTATAGGTGGCCGGCAGCACGAGAGCTCACCAGGCCACTATAGGTGGCCGGCAGCACGACAGCTCACCAGGCCACTATAGGTAGCCGGCAGCACGACAGCTCACCAGGCCACTATAGGTGGCCGGTAGCCCGACAGCTCACCAGGCCACTATAGGTGGCCGGCAGCACGACAGCTCACCATTCCACTATAGGTGGCCGGCAGCACGACAGCTCACCAGGCCGCTATAGGTGGGCGGCAGCACAACAGCTCACCAGGCCACTATAGGTGGCCGGCAGCACGACAGCTCACCAGGCCACTATAGGTGACCGGCAGCACGACAGCTCACCAGGCCACTATAGGTGACCGGCACCACGACAACTCACCAGGCCACTATAGGTGGCCGGCAGCACGACAGCTCACCAGGCCACTATAGGTTGCCGGCGGCATGACAGCTCACCAGGCCACTATAGGTGGCCGGTAGCACGACAGCTCACCAGGCCACTATAGGTGGCCGGCAGCACGACAGCTCACTTGACCATTATTGGTGGGCAGCAGCACAACAGCTCACCAGGCCACTATAGGTGGCCGGCAGCACGACAGCTCACCAGGCCACTATAGGTGACCGGCAGCACGACAGCTCACCAGGCCACTATAGGTGGCCGGCAGCACGACAGCTCACCAGGCCACTATAGGTGACCGGCAGCACGACAGCTCACCAGGCCACTATAGGTGACCGGCACCACGACAACTCACCAGGCCACTATAGGTGGCCGGCAGCACGACAGCTCACCAGGCCACTATAGGTTGCCGGCGGCATGACAGCTCACCAGGCCACTATAGGTGGCCGGCAGCACGACAGCTCACTAGACCATTATGGGTGGCCGGCAGCACGATAGATCACCAGGCCACTATAAGTGGCCGGTAGCACGACAGCTCACCAGGCCACTATAGGTGGCCGACAGCACGACAGCTCACCAGGCCACTATAGGTGGCCGGCAGCACGACAGCTCACCAGGCCACTATAGGTGGCCGGCAGCACGACAGCTCACCAGGCCACTATAGGTGGCCGGCAGGACGACAGCTCACCAGGCCACTATAGGTAGCCGGCAGCATGACAGCTCACCAGGCCACTATAGGTGGCCGGTAGCACGACAGCTCACCAGGCCACTATAGGTGGCCGGCAGCACGACAGCTCACTTGACCATTATTGGTGGGCAGCAGCACAACAGCTCACCAGGCCACTATAGGTGGCCGGCAGCACAACAGCTCACAAGGCCACTGGTGAATGGCAGCACGACAGCTCACCAGGCCACTATAGCTGGCCGGCAGCACGCCAGCTCACCAGGCCACTATAGGTGGCCGGCAACACGACAGCTCACCATCCCACTATAGGTGGCCGGCAGCACAACAGCTCACCAGTCCACTATAGGTGGCCGGCAACACGACAGCTCACCAGGCCACTATAGGTGGCCGGCAGCACGACAGCTCACCAGGCCACTATAGGTGGCCGGCAGGACGACAGCTCACCAGGCCACTATAGGTAGCCGGCAGCATGACAGCTCACCAGGCCACTATAGGTGGCCGGTAGCACGACAGCTCACCAGGCCACTATAGGTGGCCGGCAGCACGACAGCTCACCAGGCCACTATAGGTAGCCGGCAGCACGACAGCTCACCAGGCCACTATAGGTGGCCGGCAGCACGACAGCTCACCAGGCCACTATAGGTGGCCGGCAGCACGACAGCTCACCAGGCCACTATAGGTGGCCGGCAGGACGACAGCTCACCAGGCCACTATAGGTAGCCGGCAGCATGACAGCTCACCAGGCCACTATAGGTGGCCGGTAGCACGACAGCTCACCAGGCCACTATAGGTGGCCGGCAGCACGACAGCTCACTTGACCATTATTGGTGGGCAGCAGCACAACAGCTCACCATTCCACTATAGGTGGCCGGCAGGACGACAGCTCACCAGGCCACTATAGGTAGCCGGCAGCATGACAGCTCACCAGGCCACTATAGGTGGCCGGCAGCACGACAGCTCACCAGGCCACTATAGGTGGCCGGCAGCACGACAGCTCACCAGGCCACTATAGGTAGCCGGCAGCACGACAGCTCACCAGGCCACTATAGGTGGCCGGCAGCACGACAGCTCACCAGGCCACTATAGGTGGCCGGCAGCACGACAGCTCACCAGGCCACTATAGGTGGCCGGCAGGACGACAGCTCACCAGGCCACTATAGGTAGCCGGCAGCATGACAGCTCACCAGGCCACTATAGGTGGCCGGTAGCACGACAGCTCACCAGGCCACTATAGGTAGCCGGCAGCACGACAGCTCACTAGACCATTATGGGTGGCCGGCAGCACGATAGATCACCAGGCCACTATAAGTGGCCGGTAGCACGACAGCTCACCAGGCCACTATAGGTGGCCGACAGCACGACAGCTCACCAGGCCACTATAGGTGGCCGGCAGCACGACAGCTCACCAGGCCACTATAGGTGGCCGGCAGCACGACAGCTCACCAGGCCACTATAGGTGGCCGGCAGGACGACAGCTCACCAGGCCACTATAGGTGGCCGGCAGGACGACAGCTCACCAGGCCACTATAGGTAGCCGGCAGCACAACAGCTCACCAGGCCACTATAGGTGGCCGGCAGCACAACAGCTCACAAGGCCACTGGTGAATGGCAGCACGACAGCTCACCAGGCTACCATAGGTAGCCGGCAGCACGACAGCTCACCAGGCCGCTATAGGTGGGCGGCAGCACAACAGCACACCAGGCCACTGTAGGTTGCTGGCAGCACGACAGCTCACCAGGCCACTATAGGTGGCCGGCAGGACGACAGCTCACCAGGCCACTATAGGTAGCCGGCAGCATGACAGCTCACCAGGCCACTATAGGTGGCCGGTAGCACGACAGCTCACCAGGCCACTATAGGTGGCCGGCAGCACGACAGCTCACTTGACCATTATTGGTGGGCAGCAGCACAACAGCTCACCAGGCCACTATAGGTGGCCGGCAGCACAACAGCTCACAAGGCCACTGGTGAATGGCAGCACGACAGCTCACCAGGCCACTATAGCTGGCCGGCAGCACGCCAGCTCACCAGGCCACTATAGGTGGCCGGCAACACGACAGCTCACCATCCCACTATAGGTGGCCGGCAGCACAACAGCTCACCAGTCCACTATAGGTGGCCGGCAACACGACAGCTCACCAGGCCACTATAGGTGGCCGGCAGCACGACAGCTCACCAGGCCACTATAGGTGGCCGGCAGGACGACAGCTCACCAGGCCACTATAGGTAGCCGGCAGCATGACAGCTCACCAGGCCACTATAGGTGGCCGGTAGCACGACAGCTCACCAGGCCACTATAGGTGGCCGGCAGCACGACAGCTCACCAGGCCACTATAGGTAGCCGGCAGCACGACAGCTCACCAGGCCACTATAGGTGGCCGGCAGCACGAAAGCTCACCAGGCCACTATAGGTGGCCGGCAGCACGACAGCTCACCAGGCCACTATAGGTGGCCGGCAGGACGACAGCTCACCAGGCCACTATAGGTAGCCGGCAGCATGACAGCTCACCAGGCCACTATAGGTGGCCGGTAGCACGACAGCTCACCAGGCCACTATAGGTGGCCGGCAGCACGACAGCTCACTTGACCATTATTGGTGGGCAGCAGCACAACAGCTCACCATTCCACTATAGGTGGCCGGCAGGACGACAGCTCACCAGGCCACTATAGGTAGCCGGCAGCATGACAGCTCACCAGGCCACTATAGGTGGCCGGCAGCACGACAGCTCACCAGGCCACTATAGGTGGCCGGCAGCACGACAGCTCACCAGGCCACTATAGGTAGCCGGCAGCACGACAGCTCACCAGGCCACTATAGGTGGCCGGCAGCACGACAGCTCACCAGGCCACTATAGGTGGCCGGCAGCACGACAGCTCACCAGGCCACTATAGGTGGCCGGCAGGACGACAGCTCACCAGGCCACTATAGGTAGCCGGCAGCATGACAGCTCACCAGGCCACTATAGGTGGCCGGTAGCACGACAGCTCACCAGGCCACTATAGGTAGCCGGCAGCACGACAGCTCACTAGACCATTATGGGTGGCCGGCAGCACGATAGATCACCAGGCCACTATAAGTGGCCGGTAGCACGACAGCTCACCAGGCCACTATAGGTGGCCGACAGCACGACAGCTCACCAGGCCACTATAGGTGGCCGGCAGCACGACAGCTCACCAGGCCACTATAGGTGGCCGGCAGCACGACAGCTCACCAGGCCACTATAGGTGGCCGGCAGGACGACAGCTCACCAGGCCACTATAGGTGGCCGGCAGGACGACAGCTCACCAGGCCACTATAGGTAGCCGGCAGCACAACAGCTCACCAGGCCACTATAGGTGGCCGGCAGCACAACAGCTCACAAGGCCACTGGTGAATGGCAGCACGACAGCTCACCAGGCTACCATAGGTAGCCGGCAGCACGACAGCTCACCAGGCCGCTATAGGTGGGCGGCAGCACAACAGCACACCAGGCCACTGTAGGTTGCTGGCAGCACGACAGCTCACCAGGCCACTATAGGTGGCCGGCAGCACGACAGCTCACCAGGCCACTATAGGTGGCCGGCAGCACGACAGCTCACCAGGCCACTATAGGTGGCCGGCAGCACGAGAGCTCACCAGGCCACTATAGGTGGCCGGCAGCACGACAGCTCACCAGGCCACTATAGGTAGCCGGCAGCACGACAGCTCACCAGGCCACTATAGGTGGCCGGTAGCCCGACAGCTCACCAGGCCACTATAGGTGGCCGGCAGCACGACAGCTCACCATTCCACTATAGGTGGCCGGCAGCACGACAGCTCACCAGGCCGCTATAGGTGGGCGGCAGCACAACAGCTCACCAGGCCACTATAGGTGGCCGGCAGCACGACAGCTCACCAGGCCACTATAGGTGACCGGCAGCACGACAGCTCACCAGGCCACTATAGGTGACCGGCACCACGACAACTCACCAGGCCACTATAGGTGGCCGGCAGCACGACAGCTCACCAGGCCACTATAGGTTGCCGGCGGCATGACAGCTCACCAGGCCACTATAGGTGGCCGGTAGCACGACAGCTCACCAGGCCACTATAGGTGGCCGGCAGCACGACAGCTCACTTGACCATTATTGGTGGGCAGCAGCACAACAGCTCACCAGGCCACTATAGGTGGCCGGCAGCACAACAGCTCACAAGGCCACTGGTGAATGGCAGCACGACAGCTCACCAGGCTACCATAGGTAGCCGGCAGTACGACAGCTCACCAGGCCGCTATAGGTGGGCGGCAGCACAACAGCACACCAGGCCACTGTAGGTTGCTGGCAGCACGACAGCTCACCAGGCCACTATAGGTGGCCGGCAGCACGACAGCTCACCAGGCCACTATAGGTGGCCGGCAGCACGACAGCTCACCAGGCCACTATAGGTGGCCGGCAGCACGACAGCTCACCAGGCCACTATAGGTAGCCGGCAGCACGACAGCTCACAAGGCCACTATAGGTGGCCGGTAGCCCGACAGCTCACCAGGCCACTATAGGTGGCCGGCAGCACTACAGCTCACTTGACCATTATAGGTGGGCAGCAGCACAACAGCTCACCAGGCCACTATGGGTGGCCGGCAGCACAACAGCTCACAAGGCCACTGGTGAATGGCAGCACGACAGCTCACCAGGTCACTATAGTGGCCGGCAGCACTACAGCTCACTTGACAATTATAGGTTGCCGGCAGCACGACAGCTCACCAGGCCGCTATAGGTGGGCGGCAGCACAACAGCTCACCAGGCCACTATAGGTGGCCGGCAGCACGACAGCTCACCAGGCCGCTATAGGTGGGCGGCAGCACAACAGCTCACCAGGCCACTATAGGTGGCCGGCGGCACAACAGCTCACCAGGCCACTGGTGGGTGGCAGCACGACAGCTCACCAGGCCACTATAGGTGGCCGGCAGCACAACAGCTCACCAGTCCACTATAGGTGGCCGGCAACACGACAGCTCACCAGGCCACTATAGGTGGCCAGCAGCACGACAGCTCACCAGGCCACTATAGGTGACCGGCAGCACGACAGCTCACCAGGCCACTATAGGTGGCCGGCACCACGACAGCTCACCAGGCCACTATAGGTGGCCGGCAGCACAACAGCTCACCAGGCCACTATAGGTTGCCGGCAGCATGACAGCTCACCAGGCCACTATAGGTGGCCGGCAGCACGACAGCTCACTAGACCATTACGGGTGGCCGGCAGCACGATAAATCACCAGGCCACTATAAGTGGCCGGCAACACGACAGCTCACCAGGCCACTATAGGTGGCCAGCAGCACGACAGCTCACCAGGCCACTATAGGTGACCGGCAGCACGACAGCTCACCAGGCCACTATAGGTGGCCGGCACCACGACAGCTCACCAGGCCACTATAGGTGGCCGGCAACACGACAGCTCACCATTCCACTATAGGTGGCCGGCAGCACAACAGCTCACCAGTCCACTATAGGTGGCCGGCAACACGACAGCTCACCAGGCCACTATAGGTGGCCGGCAGCACGGCAGCTCACCAGGCCACTATAGGTGGCCGGCAGTACGACAGCTCACCAGGCCACTATAGGTGGCCGGCAGCACGACAGCTCACCAGGCCACTATAGGTGGCCGGCAGCACGACAGCTCACCAGGCCACTATAGGTAGCCGGCAGCACGACAGCTCACCAGGCCACTATAGGTGGCCGGTAGCACGACAGCTCACCAGGCCACTATAGGTGGCCGGCAGCACTACAGCTCACTTGACCATTATAGGTGGGCAGCAGCACAACAGCTCACCAGGCCACTATAGGTGGCCGGCAGCACTACAGCTCACTTGAGCATTATAGGTGGCCGGCAGCACGACAGCTCACCAGGCCGCTATAGGTGGGCGGCAGCACAACAGCTCACCAGGCCACTATAGGTGGCCGGCAGCACAACAGCTCACCAGGCCACTGGTGGGTGGCAGCACGACAGCTTACCAGGCTACTATAGGTGGCCGGCAGCACGACAGCTCACCAGGCCACTATAGGTGGCCGGCAGCACGACAGCTCACCAGGCCACTACAGGTGGCCGGCAGCACGACAGCTCACCAGGCCACTATAGGTGGCCGGCAGCACGACAGCTCACCATTCCACTATAGGTGGCCGGCAGCACGACAGCTCACCAGGCCGCAATAGATGGGCGGCAGCACAACAGCTCACCAGGCCACTGTAGGTTGCTGGCAGCACGACAGCTCACCAGGCCACTATAGGTGGCCGGGAGCACGACAGCTCACCAGGCCACGATAGGTAGCCGGCAGCACGACAGCTCACCAGGCCACTATAGGTGGCCGGTAGCACGACAGCTCACCAGGCCACTATAGGTGGCCGGCAGCACTACAGCTCACTTGACCATTATAGGTGGGCAGCAGCACAACAGCTCACCAGGCCACTATAGGTGGCCGGCAGCACAACAGCTCACGAGGCCACTGGTGAATGGCAGCACGACAGCTCACCAGGCTACTATAGGTGGCCGGCACCACGACAGCTCACCAGGCCACTATAGGTGGCCGGCAGCACGACAGCTCACCAGGCCACTATAGGTGGCCGGCAGCACGACAGCTCACCAGGCCACTGTAGGTGACTGGTAGCACGACAGCTCACCAGGCCACTATAGGTGGCCCGCAGCACTACAGCTCACTTGACCATTATAGATGGGCAGCAGAACAACAGCTCACCAGGCCACTATAGGTGGCCGGCAGCACAACAGCTCACCAGGCCACTGGTGAATGGCAGCACGACAGCTCACCAGGCTACTATAGGTAGCCGGCAGCACGACTGCTCACCAGGCCACTATAGGTGGCCGGTAGCACGACAGCTCACCAGGCCACTATAGGTGGCCGGCAGCACTACAGCTCACTTGAGCATTATAGGTGGCCGGCAGCACGACAGCTCACCAGGCCGCTATAGGTGGGCGGCAGCACAACAGCTCATCAGGCCACTATAGGTGGCCGGCAGCACAACAGCTCACCAGGCCACTGGTGGGTGGCAGCACGACAGCTCACCAGGCTACTATAGGTGGCCGGCAGCACGACAGCTCACCAGGCCACTATAGGTGGCCGGCAGCACGACAGCTCACCAGGCCACTATAGGTGGCCGGCAGCACGACAGCTCACCAGGCCACTATAGGTGGCCGGCAGCACGACAGCTCACCATTCCACTATAGGTGGCCGGAAGCACGACAGCTCACCAGGCCGCTATAGGTGGGCGGCAGCACAGCAGCTCACCAGGCCACTATAGGCGGCCGGCAGCACGACAGCTCACCAGGCCACTATAGGTGGCCGGCAGCACGACAGCTCACCAGGCCACTATAGGTGGCCGGCAGCACGACAGCTCACCATTCGACTATAGGTGGCCGGCAGCACGACAGCTCACCAGGCCGCTATTGGTGGGCGGCAGCACAACAGCTCACCAGGCCACTGTAGGTTGCTGGCAGCACGACAGCTCACCAGGCCACTATAGGTGGCCGGCAGCACGACAGCTCACCAGGCCACTATAGGTAGCCGGCAGCACGACAGCTCCCCAGGCCACTATAGGTGGCCGGTAGCACGACAGCTCACTAGGCCACTATAGGTGGCCGGCAGCACTACAGCTCACTTGACCATTATAGGTGGGCAGCAGCACAACAGCTCACCAGGCCACTATAGGTGGCCGGCAGCACAACAGCTCACCAGGCCACTGGTGAATGGCAGCACGACAGCTCACCAGGCTACTATAGGTGGCCGGCAGCACGACAGCTCACCAGGCCACTATAGGTGGCCGGCAGCACGACAGCTCACCAGGCCACTATAGCTGGCCGGCAGCACGCCAGCTCACCAGGCTACTATAGGTGGCCGGCAGCACGACAGCTCACCAGGCCACTATAGGTGACCGGCAGCACGACAGCTCACCAGGCCACTATAGGTGGCCGGCAGCACGACAGCTCACCAGGCCACTATAGGTGACCGGCAGCACGACAGCTCACCAGGCCACTATAGGTGACCGGCACCACGACAACTCACCAGGCCACTATAGGTGGCCGGCAGCACGACAGCTCACCAGGCCACTATAGGTTGCCGGCGGCATGACAGCTCACCAGGCCACTATAGGTGGCCGGCAGCACGACAGCTCACTAGACCATTATGGGTGGCCGGCAGCACGATAGATCACCAGGCCACTATAAGTGGCCGGTAGCACGACAGCTCACCAGGCCACTATAGGTGGCCGACAGCACGACAGCTCACCAGGCCACTATAGGTGGCCGGCAGCACGACAGCTCACCAGGCCACTATAGGTGGCCGGCAGCACGACAGCTCACCAGGCCACTATAGGTGGCCGGCAGGACGACAGCTCACCAGGCCACTATAGGTAGCCGGCAGCATGACAGCTCACCAGGCCACTATAGGTGGCCGGTAGCACGACAGCTCACCAGGCCACTATAGGTGGCCGGCAGCACGACAGCTCACTTGACCATTATTGGTGGGCAGCAGCACAACAGCTCACCAGGCCACTATAGGTGGCCGGCAGCACAACAGCTCACAAGGCCACTGGTGAATGGCAGCACGACAGCTCACCAGGCCACTATAGCTGGCCGGCAGCACGCCAGCTCACCAGGCCACTATAGGTGGCCGGCAACACGACAGCTCACCATCCCACTATAGGTGGCCGGCAGCACAACAGCTCACCAGTCCACTATAGGTGGCCGGCAACACGACAGCTCACCAGGCCACTATAGGTGGCCGGCAGCACGACAGCTCACCAGGCCACTATAGGTGGCCGGCAGGACGACAGCTCACCAGGCCACTATAGGTAGCCGGCAGCATGACAGCTCACCAGGCCACTATAGGTGGCCGGTAGCACGACAGCTCACCAGGCCACTATAGGTGGCCGGCAGCACGACAGCTCACCAGGCCACTATAGGTAGCCGGCAGCACGACAGCTCACCAGGCCACTATAGGTGGCCGGCAGCACGACAGCTCACCAGGCCACTATAGGTGGCCGGCAGCACGACAGCTCACCAGGCCACTATAGGTGGCCGGCAGGACGACAGCTCACCAGGCCACTATAGGTAGCCGGCAGCATGACAGCTCACCAGGCCACTATAGGTGGCCGATAGCACGACAGCTCACCAGGCCACTATAGGTGGCCGGCAGCACGACAGCTCACTTGACCATTATTGGTGGGCAGCAGCACAACAGCTCACCATTCCACTATAGGTGGCCGGCAGGACGACAGCTCACCAGGCCACTATAGGTAGCCGGCAGCATGACAGCTCACCAGGCCACTATAGGTGGCCGGCAGCACGACAGCTCACCAGGCCACTATAGGTGGCCGGCAGCACGACAGCTCACCAGGCCACTATAGGTAGCCGGCAGCACGACAGCTCACCAGGCCACTATAGGTGGCCGGCAGCACGACAGCTCACCAGGCCACTATAGGTGGCCGGCAGCACGACAGCTCACCAGGCCACTATAGGTGGCCGGCAGGACGACAGCTCACCAGGCCACTATAGGTAGCCGGCAGCATGACAGCTCACCAGGCCACTATAGGTGGCCGGTAGCACGACAGCTCACCAGGCCACTATAGGTAGCCGGCAGCACGACAGCTCACTAGACCATTATGGGTGGCCGGCAGCACGATAGATCACCAGGCCACTATAAGTGGCCGGTAGCACGACAGCTCACCAGGCCACTATAGGTGGCCGACAGCACGACAGCTCACCAGGCCACTATAGGTGGCCGGCAGCACGACAGCTCACCAGGCCACTATAGGTGGCCGGCAGCACGACAGCTCACCAGGCCACTATAGGTGGCCGGCAGGACGACAGCTCACCAGGCCACTATAGGTGGCCGGCAGGACGACAGCTCACCAGGCCACTATAGGTAGCCGGCAGCACAACAGCTCACCAGGCCAGTATAGGTGGCCGGCAGCACAACAGCTCACAAGGCCACTGGTGAATGGCAGCACGACAGCTCACCAGGCTACCATAGGTAGCCGGCAGCACGACAGCTCACCAGGCCGCTATAGGTGGGCGGCAGCACAACAGCACACCAGGCCACTGTAGGTTGCTGGCAGCACGACAGCTCACCAGGCCACTATAGGTGGCCGGCAGCACGACAGCTCACCAGGCCACTATAGGTGGCCGGCAGCACGACAGCTCACCAGGCCACTATAGGTGGCCGGCAGCACGAGAGCTCACCAGGCCACTATAGGTGGCCGGCAGCACGACAGCTCACCAGGCCACTATAGGTAGCCGGCAGCACGACAGCTCACCAGGCCACTATAGGTGGCCGGTAGCCCGACAGCTCACCAGGCCACTATAGGTGGCCGGCAGCACGACAGCTCACCATTCCACTATAGGTGGCCGGCAGCACGACAGCTCACCAGGCCGCTATAGGTGGGCGGCAGCACAACAGCTCACCAGGCCACTATAGGTGGCCGGCAGCACGACAGCTCACCAGGCCACTATAGGTGACCGGCAGCACGACAGCTCACCAGGCCACTATAGGTGACCGGCACCACGACAACTCACCAGGCCACTATAGGTGGCCGGCAGCACGACAGCTCACCAGGCCACTATAGGTTGCCGGCGGCATGACAGCTCACCAGGCCACTATAGGTGGCCGGTAGCACGACAGCTCACCAGGCCACTATAGGTGGCCGGCAGCACGACAGCTCACTTGACCATTATTGGTGGGCAGCAGCACAACAGCTCACCAGGCCACTATAGGTGGCCGGCAGCACGACAGCTCACCAGGCCACTATAGGTGACCGGCAGCACGACAGCTCACCAGGCCACTATAGGTGGCCGGCAGCACGACAGCTCACCAGGCCACTATAGGTGGCCGGCAGCACGACAGCTCACCAGGCCACTATAGGTGGCCGGCAGCACGACAGCTCACCAGGCCACTATAGGTAGCCGGCAGCACGACAGCTCACAAGGCCACTATAGGTGGCCGGTAGCCCGACAGCTCACCAGGCCACTATAGGTGGCCGGCAGCACTACAGCTCACTTGACCATTATAGGTGGGCAGCAGCACAACAGCTCACCAGGCCACTATGGGTGGCCGGCAGCACAACAGCTCACAAGGCCACTGGTGAATGGCAGCACGACAGCTCACCAGGTCACTATAGTGGCCGGCAGCACTACAGCTCACTTGACAATTATAGGTTGCCGGCAGCACGACAGCTCACCAGGCCGCTATAGGTGGGCGGCAGCACAACAGCTCACCAGGCCACTATAGGTGGCCGGCAGCACGACAGCTCACCAGGCCGCTATAGGTGGGCGGCAGCACAACAGCTCACCAGGCCACTATAGGTGGCCGGCGGCACAACAGCTCACCAGGCCACTGGTGGGTGGCAGCACGACAGCTCACCAGGCCACTATAGGTGGCCGGCAGCACAACAGCTCACCAGTCCACTATAGGTGGCCGGCAACACGACAGCTCACCAGGCCACTATAGGTGGCCAGCAGCACGACAGCTCACCAGGCCACTATAGGTGACCGGCAGCACGACAGCTCACCAGGCCACTATAGGTGGCCGGCACCACGACAGCTCACCAGGCCACTATAGGTGGCCGGCAGCACAACAGCTCACCAGGCCACTATAGGTTGCCGGCAGCATGACAGCTCACCAGGCCACTATAGGTGGCCGGCAGCACGACAGCTCACTAGACCATTACGGGTGGCCGGCAGCACGATAAATCACCAGGCCACTATAAGTGGCCGGCAACACGACAGCTCACCAGGCCACTATAGGTGGCCAGCAGCACGACAGCTCACCAGGCCACTATAGGTGACCGGCAGCACGACAGCTCACCAGGCCACTATAGGTGGCCGGCACCACGACAGCTCACCAGGCCACTATAGGTGGCCGGCAACACGACAGCTCACCATTCCACTATAGGTGGCCGGCAGCACAACAGCTCACCAGTCCACTATAGGTGGCCGGCAACACGACAGCTCACCAGGCCACTATAGGTGGCCGGCAGCACGGCAGCTCACCAGGCCACTATAGGTGGCCGGCAGTACGACAGCTCACCAGGCCACTATAGGTGGCCGGCAGCACGACAGCTCACCAGGCCACTATAGGTGGCCGGCAGCACGACAGCTCACCAGGCCACTATAGGTAGCCGGCAGCACGACAGCTCACCAGGCCACTATAGGTGGCCGGTAGCACGACAGCTCACCAGGCCACTATAGGTGGCCGGCAGCACTACAGCTCACTTGACCATTATAGGTGGGCAGCAGCACAACAGCTCACCAGGCCACTATAGGTGGCCGGCAGCACTACAGCTCACTTGAGCATTATAGGTGGCCGGCAGCACGACAGCTCACCAGGCCGCTATAGGTGGGCGGCAGCACAACAGCTCACCAGGCCACTATAGGTGGCCGGCAGCACAACAGCTCACCAGGCCACTGGTGGGTGGCAGCACGACAGCTTACCAGGCTACTATAGGTGGCCGGCAGCACGACAGCTCACCAGGCCACTATAGGTGGCCGGCAGCACGACAGCTCACCAGGCCACTACAGGTGGCCGGCAGCACGACAGCTCACCAGGCCACTATAGGTGGCCGGCAGCACGACAGCTCACCATTCCACTATAGGTGGCCGGCAGCACGACAGCTCACCAGGCCGCAATAGATGGGCGGCAGCACAACAGCTCACCAGGCCACTGTAGGTTGCTGGCAGCACGACAGCTCACCAGGCCACTATAGGTGGCCGGGAGCACGACAGCTCACCAGGCCACGATAGGTAGCCGGCAGCACGACAGCTCACCAGGCCACTATAGGTGGCCGGTAGCACGACAGCTCACCAGGCCACTATAGGTGGCCGGCAGCACGACAGCTCACTTGACCATTATTGGTGGGCAGCAGCACAACAGCTCACCAGGCCACTATAGGTGGCCGGCAGCACAACAGCTCACAAGGCCACTGGTGAATGGCAGCACGACAGCTCACCAGGCTACCATAGGTAGCCGGCAGTACGACAGCTCACCAGGCCGCTATAGGTGGGCGGCAGCACAACAGCACACCAGGCCACTGTAGGTTGCTGGCAGCACGACAGCTCACCAGGCCACTATAGGTGGCCGGCAGCACGACAGCTCACCAGGCCACTATAGGTGGCCGGCAGCACGACAGCTCACCAGGCCACTATAGGTGGCCGGCAGCACGACAGCTCACCAGGCCACTATAGGTGGCCGGCAGCACGACAGCTCACCAGGCCACTATAGGTAGCCGGCAGCACGACAGCTCACAAGGCCACTATAGGTGGCCGGTAGCCCGACAGCTCACCAGGCCACTATAGGTGGCCGGCAGCACTACAGCTCACTTGACCATTATAGGTGGGCAGCAGCACAACAGCTCACCAGGCCACTATGGGTGGCCGGCAGCACAACAGCTCACAAGGCCACTGGTGAATGGCAGCACGACAGCTCACCAGGTCACTATAGTGGCCGGCAGCACTACAGCTCACTTGACAATTATAGGTTGCCGGCAGCACGACAGCTCACCAGGCCGCTATAGGTGGGCGGCAGCACAACAGCTCACCAGGCCACTATAGGTGGCCGGCAGCACGACAGCTCACCAGGCCGCTATAGGTGGGCGGCAGCACAACAGCTCACCAGGCCACTATAGGTGGCCGGCGGCACAACAGCTCACCAGGCCACTGGTGGGTGGCAGCACGACAGCTCACCAGGCCACTATAGGTGGCCGGCAGCACAACAGCTCACCAGTCCACTATAGGTGGCCGGCAACACGACAGCTCACCAGGCCACTATAGGTGGCCAGCAGCACGACAGCTCACCAGGCCACTATAGGTGACCGGCAGCACGACAGCTCACCAGGCCACTATAGGTGGCCGGCACCACGACAGCTCACCAGGCCACTATAGGTGGCCGGCAGCACAACAGCTCACCAGGCCACTATAGGTTGCCGGCAGCATGACAGCTCACCAGGCCACTATAGGTGGCCGGCAGCACGACAGCTCACTAGACCATTACGGGTGGCCGGCAGCACGATAAATCACCAGGCCACTATAAGTGGCCGGCAACACGACAGCTCACCAGGCCACTATAGGTGGCCAGCAGCACGACAGCTCACCAGGCCACTATAGGTGACCGGCAGCACGACAGCTCACCAGGCCACTATAGGTGGCCGGCACCACGACAGCTCACCAGGCCACTATAGGTGGCCGGCAACACGACAGCTCACCATTCCACTATAGGTGGCCGGCAGCACAACAGCTCACCAGTCCACTATAGGTGGCCGGCAACACGACAGCTCACCAGGCCACTATAGGTGGCCGGCAGCACGGCAGCTCACCAGGCCACTATAGGTGGCCGGCAGTACGACAGCTCACCAGGCCACTATAGGTGGCCGGCAGCACGACAGCTCACCAGGCCACTATAGGTGGCCGGCAGCACGACAGCTCACCAGGCCACTATAGGTAGCCGGCAGCACGACAGCTCACCAGGCCACTATAGGTGGCCGGTAGCACGACAGCTCACCAGGCCACTATAGGTGGCCGGCAGCACTACAGCTCACTTGACCATTATAGGTGGGCAGCAGCACAACAGCTCACCAGGCCACTATAGGTGGCCGGCAGCACTACAGCTCACTTGAGCATTATAGGTGGCCGGCAGCACGACAGCTCACCAGGCCGCTATAGGTGGGCGGCAGCACAACAGCTCACCAGGCCACTATAGGTGGCCGGCAGCACAACAGCTCACCAGGCCACTGGTGGGTGGCAGCACGACAGCTTACCAGGCTACTATAGGTGGCCGGCAGCACGACAGCTCACCAGGCCACTATAGGTGGCCGGCAGCACGACAGCTCACCAGGCCACTACAGGTGGCCGGCAGCACGACAGCTCACCAGGCCACTATAGGTGGCCGGCAGCACGACAGCTCACCATTCCACTATAGGTGGCCGGCAGCACGACAGCTCACCAGGCCGCAATAGATGGGCGGCAGCACAACAGCTCACCAGGCCACTGTAGGTTGCTGGCAGCACGACAGCTCACCAGGCCACTATAGGTGGCCGGGAGCACGACAGCTCACCAGGCCACGATAGGTAGCCGGCAGCACGACAGCTCACCAGGCCACTATAGGTGGCCGGTAGCACGACAGCTCACCAGGCCACTATAGGTGGCCGGCAGCACTACAGCTCACTTGACCATTATAGGTGGGCAGCAGCACAACAGCTCACCAGGCCACTATAGGTGGCCGGCAGCACAACAGCTCACGAGGCCACTGGTGAATGGCAGCACGACAGCTCACCAGGCTACTATAGGTGGCCGGCACCACGACAGCTCACCAGGCCACTATAGGTGGCCGGCAGCACGACAGCTCACCAGGCCACTATAGGTGGCCGGCAGCACGACAGCTCACCAGGCCACTGTAGGTGACTGGTAGCACGACAGCTCACCAGGCCACTATAGGTGGCCCGCAGCACTACAGCTCACTTGACCATTATAGATGGGCAGCAGAACAACAGCTCACCAGGCCACTATAGGTGGCCGGCAGCACAACAGCTCACCAGGCCACTGGTGAATGGCAGCACGACAGCTCACCAGGCTACTATAGGTAGCCGGCAGCACGACTGCTCACCAGGCCACTATAGGTGGCCGGTAGCACGACAGCTCACCAGGCCACTATAGGTGGCCGGCAGCACTACAGCTCACTTGAGCATTATAGGTGGCCGGCAGCACGACAGCTCACCAGGCCGCTATAGGTGGGCGGCAGCACAACAGCTCATCAGGCCACTATAGGTGGCCGGCAGCACAACAGCTCACCAGGCCACTGGTGGGTGGCAGCACGACAGCTCACCAGGCTACTATAGGTGGCCGGCAGCACGACAGCTCACCAGGCCACTATAGGTGGCCGGCAGCACGACAGCTCACCAGGCCACTATAGGTGGCCGGCAGCACGACAGCTCACCAGGCCACTATAGGTGGCCGGCAGCACGACAGCTCACCATTCCACTATAGGTGGCCGGAAGCACGACAGCTCACCAGGCCGCTATAGGTGGGCGGCAGCACAGCAGCTCACCAGGCCACTATAGGCGGCCGGCAGCACGACAGCTCACCAGGCCACTATAGGTGGCCGGCAGCACGACAGCTCACCAGGCCACTATAGGTGGCCGGCAGCACGACAGCTCACCATTCGACTATAGGTGGCCGGCAGCACGACAGCTCACCAGGCCGCTATTGGTGGGCGGCAGCACAACAGCTCACCAGGCCACTGTAGGTTGCTGGCAGCACGACAGCTCACCAGGCCACTATAGGTGGCCGGCAGCACGACAGCTCACCAGGCCACTATAGGTAGCCGGCAGCACGACAGCTCCCCAGGCCACTATAGGTGGCCGGTAGCACGACAGCTCACTAGGCCACTATAGGTGGCCGGCAGCACTACAGCTCACTTGACCATTATAGGTGGGCAGCAGCACAACAGCTCACCAGGCCACTATAGGTGGCCGGCAGCACAACAGCTCACCAGGCCACTGGTGAATGGCAGCACGACAGCTCACCAGGCTACTATAGGTGGCCGGCAGCACGACAGCTCACCAGGCCACTATAGGTGGCCGGCAGCACGACAGCTCACCAGGCCACTATAGCTGGCCGGCAGCACGCCAGCTCACCAGGCTACTATAGGTGGCCGGCAGCACGACAGCTCACCAGGCCACTATAGGTGACCGGCAGCACGACAGCTCACCAGGCCACTATAGGTGGCCGGCAGCACGACAGCTCACCAGGCCACTATAGGTGACCGGCAGCACGACAGCTCACCAGGCCACTATAGGTGACCGGCACCACGACAACTCACCAGGCCACTATAGGTGGCCGGCAGCACGACAGCTCACCAGGCCACTATAGGTTGCCGGCGGCATGACAGCTCACCAGGCCACTATAGGTGGCCGGCAGCACGACAGCTCACTAGACCATTATGGGTGGCCGGCAGCACGATAGATCACCAGGCCACTATAAGTGGCCGGTAGCACGACAGCTCACCAGGCCACTATAGGTGGCCGACAGCACGACAGCTCACCAGGCCACTATAGGTGGCCGGCAGCACGACAGCTCACCAGGCCACTATAGGTGGCCGGCAGCACGACAGCTCACCAGGCCACTATAGGTGGCCGGCAGGACGACAGCTCACCAGGCCACTATAGGTAGCCGGCAGCATGACAGCTCACCAGGCCACTATAGGTGGCCGGTAGCACGACAGCTCACCAGGCCACTATAGGTGGCCGGCAGCACGACAGCTCACTTGACCATTATTGGTGGGCAGCAGCACAACAGCTCACCAGGCCACTATAGGTGGCCGGCAGCACAACAGCTCACAAGGCCACTGGTGAATGGCAGCACGACAGCTCACCAGGCCACTATAGCTGGCCGGCAGCACGCCAGCTCACCAGGCCACTATAGGTGGCCGGCAACACGACAGCTCACCATCCCACTATAGGTGGCCGGCAGCACAACAGCTCACCAGTCCACTATAGGTGGCCGGCAACACGACAGCTCACCAGGCCACTATAGGTGGCCGGCAGCACGACAGCTCACCAGGCCACTATAGGTGGCCGGCAGGACGACAGCTCACCAGGCCACTATAGGTAGCCGGCAGCATGACAGCTCACCAGGCCACTATAGGTGGCCGGTAGCACGACAGCTCACCAGGCCACTATAGGTGGCCGGCAGCACGACAGCTCACCAGGCCACTATAGGTAGCCGGCAGCACGACAGCTCACCAGGCCACTATAGGTGGCCGGCAGCACGACAGCTCACCAGGCCACTATAGGTGGCCGGCAGCACGACAGCTCACCAGGCCACTATAGGTGGCCGGCAGGACGACAGCTCACCAGGCCACTATAGGTAGCCGGCAGCATGACAGCTCACCAGGCCACTATAGGTGGCCGATAGCACGACAGCTCACCAGGCCACTATAGGTGGCCGGCAGCACGACAGCTCACTTGACCATTATTGGTGGGCAGCAGCACAACAGCTCACCATTCCACTATAGGTGGCCGGCAGGACGACAGCTCACCAGGCCACTATAGGTAGCCGGCAGCATGACAGCTCACCAGGCCACTATAGGTGGCCGGCAGCACGACAGCTCACCAGGCCACTATAGGTGGCCGGCAGCACGACAGCTCACCAGGCCACTATAGGTAGCCGGCAGCACGACAGCTCACCAGGCCACTATAGGTGGCCGGCAGCACGACAGCTCACCAGGCCACTATAGGTGGCCGGCAGCACGACAGCTCACCAGGCCACTATAGGTGGCCGGCAGGACGACAGCTCACCAGGCCACTATAGGTAGCCGGCAGCATGACAGCTCACCAGGCCACTATAGGTGGCCGGTAGCACGACAGCTCACCAGGCCACTATAGGTAGCCGGCAGCACGACAGCTCACTAGACCATTATGGGTGGCCGGCAGCACGATAGATCACCAGGCCACTATAAGTGGCCGGTAGCACGACAGCTCACCAGGCCACTATAGGTGGCCGACAGCACGACAGCTCACCAGGCCACTATAGGTGGCCGGCAGCACGACAGCTCACCAGGCCACTATAGGTGGCCGGCAGCACGACAGCTCACCAGGCCACTATAGGTGGCCGGCAGGACGACAGCTCACCAGGCCACTATAGGTGGCCGGCAGGACGACAGCTCACCAGGCCACTATAGGTAGCCGGCAGCACAACAGCTCACCAGGCCAGTATAGGTGGCCGGCAGCACAACAGCTCACAAGGCCACTGGTGAATGGCAGCACGACAGCTCACCAGGCTACCATAGGTAGCCGGCAGCACGACAGCTCACCAGGCCGCTATAGGTGGGCGGCAGCACAACAGCACACCAGGCCACTGTAGGTTGCTGGCAGCACGACAGCTCACCAGGCCACTATAGGTGGCCGGCAGCACGACAGCTCACCAGGCCACTATAGGTGGCCGGCAGCACGACAGCTCACCAGGCCACTATAGGTGGCCGGCAGCACGAGAGCTCACCAGGCCACTATAGGTGGCCGGCAGCACGACAGCTCACCAGGCCACTATAGGTAGCCGGCAGCACGACAGCTCACCAGGCCACTATAGGTGGCCGGTAGCCCGACAGCTCACCAGGCCACTATAGGTGGCCGGCAGCACGACAGCTCACCATTCCACTATAGGTGGCCGGCAGCACGACAGCTCACCAGGCCGCTATAGGTGGGCGGCAGCACAACAGCTCACCAGGCCACTATAGGTGGCCGGCAGCACGACAGCTCACCAGGCCACTATAGGTGACCGGCAGCACGACAGCTCACCAGGCCACTATAGGTGACCGGCACCACGACAACTCACCAGGCCACTATAGGTGGCCGGCAGCACGACAGCTCACCAGGCCACTATAGGTTGCCGGCGGCATGACAGCTCACCAGGCCACTATAGGTGGCCGGTAGCACGACAGCTCACCAGGCCACTATAGGTGGCCGGCAGCACGACAGCTCACTTGACCATTATTGGTGGGCAGCAGCACAACAGCTCACCAGGCCACTATAGGTGGCCGGCAGCACGACAGCTCACCAGGCCACTATAGGTGACCGGCAGCACGACAGCTCACCAGGCCACTATAGGTGGCCGGCAGCACGACAGCTCACCAGGCCACTATAGGTGACCGGCAGCACGACAGCTCACCAGGCCACTATAGGTGACCGGCACCACGACAACTCACCAGGCCACTATAGGTGGCCGGCAGCACGACAGCTCACCAGGCCACTATAGGTTGCCGGCGGCATGACAGCTCACCAGGCCACTATAGGTGGCCGGCAGCACGACAGCTCACTAGACCATTATGGGTGGCCGGCAGCACGATAGATCACCAGGCCACTATAAGTGGCCGGTAGCACGACAGCTCACCAGGCCACTATAGGTGGCCGACAGCACGACAGCTCACCAGGCCACTATAGGTGGCCGGCAGCACGACAGCTCACCAGGCCACTATAGGTGGCCGGCAGCACGACAGCTCACCAGGCCACTATAGGTGGCCGGCAGGACGACAGCTCACCAGGCCACTATAGGTAGCCGGCAGCATGACAGCTCACCAGGCCACTATAGGTGGCCGGTAGCACGACAGCTCACCAGGCCACTATAGGTGGCCGGCAGCACGACAGCTCACTTGACCATTATTGGTGGGCAGCAGCACAACAGCTCACCAGGCCACTATAGGTGGCCGGCAGCACAACAGCTCACAAGGCCACTGGTGAATGGCAGCACGACAGCTCACCAGGCCACTATAGCTGGCCGGCAGCACGCCAGCTCACCAGGCCACTATAGGTGGCCGGCAACACGACAGCTCACCATCCCACTATAGGTGGCCGGCAGCACAACAGCTCACCAGTCCACTATAGGTGGCCGGCAACACGACAGCTCACCAGGCCACTATAGGTGGCCGGCAGCACGACAGCTCACCAGGCCACTATAGGTGGCCGGCAGGACGACAGCTCACCAGGCCACTATAGGTAGCCGGCAGCATGACAGCTCACCAGGCCACTATAGGTGGCCGGTAGCACGACAGCTCACCAGGCCACTATAGGTGGCCGGCAGCACGACAGCTCACCAGGCCACTATAGGTAGCCGGCAGCACGACAGCTCACCAGGCCACTATAGGTGGCCGGCAGCACGACAGCTCACCAGGCCACTATAGGTGGCCGGCAGCACGACAGCTCACCAGGCCACTATAGGTGGCCGGCAGGACGACAGCTCACCAGGCCACTATAGGTAGCCGGCAGCATGACAGCTCACCAGGCCACTATAGGTGGCCGGTAGCACGACAGCTCACCAGGCCACTATAGGTGGCCGGCAGCACGACAGCTCACTTGACCATTATTGGTGGGCAGCAGCACAACAGCTCACCATTCCACTATAGGTGGCCGGCAGGACGACAGCTCACCAGGCCACTATAGGTAGCCGGCAGCATGACAGCTCACCAGGCCACTATAGGTGGCCGGCAGCACGACAGCTCACCAGGCCACTATAGGTGGCCGGCAGCACGACAGCTCACCAGGCCACTATAGGTAGCCGGCAGCACGACAGCTCACCAGGCCACTATAGGTGGCCGGCAGCACGACAGCTCACCAGGCCACTATAGGTGGCCGGCAGCACGACAGCTCACCAGGCCACTATAGGTGGCCGGCAGGACGACAGCTCACCAGGCCACTATAGGTAGCCGGCAGCATGACAGCTCACCAGGCCACTATAGGTGGCCGGTAGCACGACAGCTCACCAGGCCACTATAGGTAGCCGGCAGCACGACAGCTCACTAGACCATTATGGGTGGCCGGCAGCACGATAGATCACCAGGCCACTATAAGTGGCCGGTAGCACGACAGCTCACCAGGCCACTATAGGTGGCCGACAGCACGACAGCTCACCAGGCCACTATAGGTGGCCGGCAGCACGACAGCTCACCAGGCCACTATAGGTGGCCGGCAGCACGACAGCTCACCAGGCCACTATAGGTGGCCGGCAGGACGACAGCTCACCAGGCCACTATAGGTGGCCGGCAGGACGACAGCTCACCAGGCCACTATAGGTAGCCGGCAGCACAACAGCTCACCAGGCCACTATAGGTGGCCGGCAGCACAACAGCTCACAAGGCCACTGGTGAATGGCAGCACGACAGCTCACCAGGCTACCATAGGTAGCCGGCAGCACGACAGCTCACCAGGCCGCTATAGGTGGGCGGCAGCACAACAGCACACCAGGCCACTGTAGGTTGCTGGCAGCACGACAGCTCACCAGGCCACTATAGGTGGCCGGCAGGACGACAGCTCACCAGGCCACTATAGGTAGCCGGCAGCATGACAGCTCACCAGGCCACTATAGGTGGCCGGTAGCACGACAGCTCACCAGGCCACTATAGGTGGCCGGCAGCACGACAGCTCACTTGACCATTATTGGTGGGCAGCAGCACAACAGCTCACCAGGCCACTATAGGTGGCCGGCAGCACAACAGCTCACAAGGCCACTGGTGAATGGCAGCACGACAGCTCACCAGGCCACTATAGCTGGCCGGCAGCACGCCAGCTCACCAGGCCACTATAGGTGGCCGGCAACACGACAGCTCACCATCCCACTATAGGTGGCCGGCAGCACAACAGCTCACCAGTCCACTATAGGTGGCCGGCAACACGACAGCTCACCAGGCCACTATAGGTGGCCGGCAGCACGACAGCTCACCAGGCCACTATAGGTGGCCGGCAGGACGACAGCTCACCAGGCCACTATAGGTAGCCGGCAGCATGACAGCTCACCAGGCCACTATAGGTGGCCGGTAGCACGACAGCTCACCAGGCCACTATAGGTGGCCGGCAGCACGACAGCTCACCAGGCCACTATAGGTAGCCGGCAGCACGACAGCTCACCAGGCCACTATAGGTGGCCGGCAGCACGAAAGCTCACCAGGCCACTATAGGTGGCCGGCAGCACGACAGCTCACCAGGCCACTATAGGTGGCCGGCAGGACGACAGCTCACCAGGCCACTATAGGTAGCCGGCAGCATGACAGCTCACCAGGCCACTATAGGTGGCCGGTAGCACGACAGCTCACCAGGCCACTATAGGTGGCCGGCAGCACGACAGCTCACTTGACCATTATTGGTGGGCAGCAGCACAACAGCTCACCATTCCACTATAGGTGGCCGGCAGGACGACAGCTCACCAGGCCACTATAGGTAGCCGGCAGCATGACAGCTCACCAGGCCACTATAGGTGGCCGGCAGCACGACAGCTCACCAGGCCACTATAGGTGGCCGGCAGCACGACAGCTCACCAGGCCACTATAGGTAGCCGGCAGCACGACAGCTCACCAGGCCACTATAGGTGGCCGGCAGCACGACAGCTCACCAGGCCACTATAGGTGGCCGGCAGCACGACAGCTCACCAGGCCACTATAGGTGGCCGGCAGGACGACAGCTCACCAGGCCACTATAGGTAGCCGGCAGCATGACAGCTCACCAGGCCACTATAGGTGGCCGGTAGCACGACAGCTCACCAGGCCACTATAGGTAGCCGGCAGCACGACAGCTCACTAGACCATTATGGGTGGCCGGCAGCACGATAGATCACCAGGCCACTATAAGTGGCCGGTAGCACGACAGCTCACCAGGCCACTATAGGTGGCCGACAGCACGACAGCTCACCAGGCCACTATAGGTGGCCGGCAGCACGACAGCTCACCAGGCCACTATAGGTGGCCGGCAGCACGACAGCTCACCAGGCCACTATAGGTGGCCGGCAGGACGACAGCTCACCAGGCCACTATAGGTGGCCGGCAGGACGACAGCTCACCAGGCCACTATAGGTAGCCGGCAGCACAACAGCTCACCAGGCCACTATAGGTGGCCGGCAGCACAACAGCTCACAAGGCCACTGGTGAATGGCAGCACGACAGCTCACCAGGCTACCATAGGTAGCCGGCAGCACGACAGCTCACCAGGCCGCTATAGGTGGGCGGCAGCACAACAGCACACCAGGCCACTGTAGGTTGCTGGCAGCACGACAGCTCACCAGGCCACTATAGGTGGCCGGCAGCACGACAGCTCACCAGGCCACTATAGGTGGCCGGCAGCACGACAGCTCACCAGGCCACTATAGGTGGCCGGCAGCACGAGAGCTCACCAGGCCACTATAGGTGGCCGGCAGCACGACAGCTCACCAGGCCACTATAGGTAGCCGGCAGCACGACAGCTCACCAGGCCACTATAGGTGGCCGGTAGCCCGACAGCTCACCAGGCCACTATAGGTGGCCGGCAGCACGACAGCTCACCATTCCACTATAGGTGGCCGGCAGCACGACAGCTCACCAGGCCGCTATAGGTGGGCGGCAGCACAACAGCTCACCAGGCCACTATAGGTGGCCGGCAGCACGACAGCTCACCAGGCCACTATAGGTGACCGGCAGCACGACAGCTCACCAGGCCACTATAGGTGACCGGCACCACGACAACTCACCAGGCCACTATAGGTGGCCGGCAGCACGACAGCTCACCAGGCCACTATAGGTTGCCGGCGGCATGACAGCTCACCAGGCCACTATAGGTGGCCGGTAGCACGACAGCTCACCAGGCCACTATAGGTGGCCGGCAGCACGACAGCTCACTTGACCATTATTGGTGGGCAGCAGCACAACAGCTCACCAGGCCACTATAGGTGGCCGGCAGCACAACAGCTCACAAGGCCACTGGTGAATGGCAGCACGACAGCTCACCAGGCTACCATAGGTAGCCGGCAGTACGACAGCTCACCAGGCCGCTATAGGTGGGCGGCAGCACAACAGCACACCAGGCCACTGTAGGTTGCTGGCAGCACGACAGCTCACCAGGCCACTATAGGTGGCCGGCAGCACGACAGCTCACCAGGCCACTATAGGTGGCCGGCAGCACGACAGCTCACCAGGCCACTATAGGTGGCCGGCAGCACGACAGCTCACCAGGCCACTATAGGTAGCCGGCAGCACGACAGCTCACAAGGCCACTATAGGTGGCCGGTAGCCCGACAGCTCACCAGGCCACTATAGGTGGCCGGCAGCACTACAGCTCACTTGACCATTATAGGTGGGCAGCAGCACAACAGCTCACCAGGCCACTATGGGTGGCCGGCAGCACAACAGCTCACAAGGCCACTGGTGAATGGCAGCACGACAGCTCACCAGGTCACTATAGTGGCCGGCAGCACTACAGCTCACTTGACAATTATAGGTTGCCGGCAGCACGACAGCTCACCAGGCCGCTATAGGTGGGCGGCAGCACAACAGCTCACCAGGCCACTATAGGTGGCCGGCAGCACAACAGCTCACCAGGCCACTGGTGGGTGGCAGCACGACAGCTCACTTGACCATTATAGGTGGGCAGCAGCACAACAGCTCACCAGGCCACTATAGGTGGCCGGCAGTACAACAGCTCACAAGGCCACTGGTGAATGGCAGCACGACAGCTCACCAGGCTACCATAGGTAGCCGGCAGCACGACAGCTCACCAGGCCGCTATAGGTGGGCGGCAGCACAACAGCACACCAGGCCACTGTAGGTTGCTGGCAGCACGACAGCTCACCAGGCCACTATAGGTGGCCGGCAGCACGACAGCTCACCAGTCCACTATAGGTGGCCGGCAGCGCGACAGCTCACCAGGCCTCTATAGGTGGCCGGCAGCACGACAGCTCACCATTCCACTATAGGTGGCCGGCAGCACGACAGCTCACCAGGCCGCTATAGGTGGGCGGCAGCACGACAGCTCACCAGGCCACTATAGGTGGCCGGTAGCACGACAGCTCACCAGGCCACTATAGGTGGCCCGCAGCACTACAGCTCGCTTGACCATTATAGGTGGGCAGCAGCACAACAGCTCACCAGGCCACTATAGGTGGCCGGCAGCACAACAGCTCACCAGGCCACTGGTGAATGGCAGCACGACAGCTCACCAGGCTACTATAGGTAGCCGGCAGCACGACTGCTCACCAGGCCCCTATAGGTGGTCGGTAGCACGACAGCTCACCAGGCCACTATAGGTGGCCGGCAGCACTACAGCTCACTTGACCATTATAGGTGGCCGGCAGCACGACAGCTCACCAGGCCGCTATAGGTGGGCGGCAGCACAACAGCTCACCAGGCCACTATAGGTGGCCGGCAGAACAACAGCTCACCAGGCCACAGGTGGGTGGCAGCACGACAGCTCACCAGGCTACTATAGGTAGCCGGCAGCACGACAGCTCACCAGGCCACTATAGGTGGCCGGCAGCACGACAGCTCACCAGGCCACTATAGGTGGCCGGCAGCACGACAGCTCACCAGGCCACTATAGGTAGCCGGCAGCACGACAGCTCACCATTCCACTATAGGTGGCCGGCAGCACGACAGCTCACCAGGCCGCTATAGGTGGGCGGCAGCACAACAGCACACCAGGCCACTGTAGGTTGCTGGCAGCACGACAGCTCACCAGGCCACTATAGGTGGCCGGCAGCACGACAGCTCACCAGTCCACTATAGGTGGCCGGCAGCGCGACAGCTCACCAGGCCACTATAGGTGGCCGGCAGCACGACAGCTCACCATTCCACTATAGGTGGCCGGCAGCACGACAGCTCACCAGGCCGCTATAGGTGGGCGGCAGCACGACAGCTCACCAGGCCACTATAGGTGGCCGGTAGCACGACAGCTCACCAGGCCACTATAGGTGGCCCGCAGCACTACAGCTCACTTGACCATTATAGGTGGGCAGCAGCACAACAGCTCACCAGGCCACTATAGGTGGCCGGCAGCACAACAGCTCACCAGGCCACTGGTGAATGGCAGCACGACAGCTCACCAGGCTACTATAGGTAGCCGGCAGCACGACTGCTCACCAGGCCACTATAGGTGGCCGGTAGCACGACAGCTCACCAGGCCACTATAGGTGGCCGGCAGCACTACAGCTCACTTGACCATTATAGGTGGCCGGCAGCACGACAGCTCACCAGGCCGCTATAGGTGGGCGGCAGCACAACAGCTCACCAGGCCACTATAGGTGGCCGGCAGAACAACAGCTCACCAGGCCACAGGTGGGTGGCAGCACGACAGCTCACCAGGCTACTATAGGTAGCCGGCAGCACGACAGCTCACCAGGCCACTATAGGTGGCCGGCAGCACGACAGCTCACCAGGCCACTATAGGTGGCCGGCAGCACGACAGCTCACCAGGCCACTATAGGTGGCCGGCAGCACGACAGCTCACCAGGCCACTATAGGTAGCCGGCAGCACGACAGCTCACCATTCCACTATAGGTGGCCGGCAGCACGACAGCTCACCAGGCCGCTATAGGTGGGCGGCAGCACAACAGCTCACCAGGCCACTATAGGTGGCCGGCAGCACAACAGCTCACCAGGCCACTGGTGGGTGGCAGCACGACAGCTCACCAGGCTACTCTAGGTGGCCGGCAGCACGACAGCTCACCAGGCCACTATAGGTGGCCGGCAGCACGACAGCTCACCAGGCCACTATAGGTGGCCGGCAGCACGACAGCTCACCAGGCCACTATAGGTGGCCGGCAGCACAACAGCTCACCAGGCCACTGGTGGGTGGCAGCACGACAGCTCACCAGGCTACTATAGGTGGCCGGCAGCACGACAGCTCACCAGGCCACTATAGGTGGCCGGCAGCACGACAGCTCACCAGGCCACTATAGGTGGCCGGCAGCACGACAGCTCACCAGGCCACTATAGGTGGCCGGCAGCACGACAGCTCACCATTCCACTATAGGTGACCGGCAGCACGACAGCTCACCAGGCCGCTATAGGTGGGCGGCAGCACAACAGCTCACCAGGCCACTATAGGTGGCCGGCAGCACAACAGCTCACCAGGCCACTGGTGGGTGGCAGCACGACAGCTCACCAGGCTACTATAGGTGGCCGGCAGCACGACAGCTCACCAGGCCACTATAGGTGGCCGGCAGCACGACAGCTCACCAGGCCACTATAGGTGGCCGGCAGCACGACAGCTCACCAGGCCACTATAGGTGGCCGGCAGCGCGACAGCTCACCAGGCCACTATAGGTGGCCGGCAGCACGACAGCTCACCATTCCACTATAGGTGGCCGGCAGCACGACAGCTCACCAGGCCGCTATAGGTGGGCGGCAGCACAACAGCTCACCAGGCCACTGTAGGTTGCTGGCAGCACGACAGCTCACCAGGCCACTATAGGTGGCCGGCAGCACGACAGCTCACCAGGCCACTATAGGTAGCCGGCAGCACGACAGCTCACCAGGCCACTATAGGTGGCCGGTAGCACGACAGCTCACCAGGCCACTATAGGTGGCCGGCAGCACTACAGCTCACTTGACCATTATAGGTGGGCAGCAGCACAACAGCTCACCAGGCCACTATAGGTGGCCGGCAGCACAACAGCTCACCAGGCCACTGGTGAATGGCAGCACGACAGCTCACCAGGCTACTATAGGTGGCCGGCAGCACGACAGCTCACCAGGCCACTATAGGTGGCCGGCAGCACGACAGCTCACCAGGCCACTATAGCTGGCCGGCAGCACGACAGCTCACCAGGCCACTATAGGTGGCCGGCAACACGACAGCTCACCATTCCACTATAGGTGGCCGGCAACACGACAGCTCACCAGGCCACTATAGGTGGCCGGCAGCGCGACAGCTCACCAGGCCACTATAGGTGGCCGGCAGCACAACAGCTCACAAGGCCACTGGTGAATGGCAGCACGACAGCTCACCAGGCCACTATAGGTGGCCGGCAGCACAACAGCTCACAAGGCCACTGGTGAATGGCAGCACGACAGCTCACCAGGCTACCATAGGTAGCCGGCAGCACGACAGCTCACCAGGCCGCTATAGGTGGGCGGCAGCACAACAGCACACCAGGCCACTGTAGGTTGCTGGCAGCACGACAGCTCACCAGGCCACTATAGGTGGCCGGCAGCACGACAGCTCACCAGGCCACTATAGGTGGCCGGCAGCACGACAGCTCACCAGGCCACTATAGGTGGCCGGCAGCACGGGAGCTCACCAGGCCACTATAGGTGGCCGGCAGCACGACAGCTCACCAGGCCACTATAGGTAGCCGGCAGCACGACAGCTCACCAGGCCACTATAGGTGGCCGGTAGCCCGACAGCTCACCAGGCCACTATAGGTGGCCGGCAGCACTACAGCTCACTTGACCATTATAGGTGGGCAGCAGCACAACAGCTCACCAGGCCACTATGGGTGGCCGGCAGCACAACAGCTCACAAGGCCACTGGTGAATGGCAGCACGACAGCTCACCAGGTCACTGGTGAATGGCAGCACGACAGCTCACCAGGCTACTATAGGTAGCCGGCAGCACGACTGCTCACCAGGCCACTATAGGTGGCCGGTAGCACGACAGCTCACCAGGCCACTATAGGTGGCCGGCAGCACTACAGCTCACTTGACCATTATAGGTGGCCGGCAGCACGACAGCTCACCAGGCCGCTATAGGTGGGCGGCAGCACAACAGCTCACCAGGCCACTATAGGTGGCCGGCAGAACAACAGCTCACCAGGCCACAGGTGGGTGGCAGCACGACAGCTCACCAGGCTACTATAGGTGGCCGGCAGCACGACAGCTCACCAGGCCACTATAGGTGGCCGGCAGCACGACAGCTCACCAGGCCACTATAGGTGGCCGGCAGCACGACAGCTCACCAGGCCACTATAGGTGGCCGGCAGCACGACAGCTCACCATTCCACTATAGGTGGCCGGCAGCACGACAGCTCACCAGGCCGCTATAGGTGGGCGGCAGCACAACAGCTCACCAGGCCACTATAGGTGGCCGGCAGCACAACAGCTCACCAGGCCACTGGTGGGTGGCAGCACGACAGCTCACCAGGCTACTCTAGGTGGCCGGCAGCACGACAGCTCACCAGGCCACTATAGGTGGCCGGCAGCACGACAGCTCACCAGGCCACTATAGGTGGCTGGCAGCACGACAGCTCACCAGGCCACTATAGGTGGCCGGCAGCACGACAGCTCACCATTCCACTATAGGTGGCCGGCAGCACGACAGCTCACCAGGCCGCTATAGGTGGGCGGCAGCACAACAGCTCACCAGGCCACTGTAGGTTGCTGGCAGCACGACAGCTCACCAGGCCACTATAGGTGGCCGGCAGCACGACAGCTCACCAGGCCACTATAGGTAGCCGGCAGCACGACAGCTCACCAGGCCACTATAGGTGGCCGGTAGCACGACAGCTCACCAGGCCACTATAGGTGGCCGGCAGCACTACAGCTCACTTGACCATTATAGGTGGGCAGCAGCACAACAGCTCACCAGGCCACTATAGGTCGCCGGCAGCACAACAGCTCACCAGCCCACTGGTGAATGGCAGCACGACAGCTCACCAGGCTACTATAGGTGGCCGGCAGCACGACAGCTCACCAGGCCACTATAGGTGGCCGGCAGCACGACAGCTCACCAGGCCACTATAGGTGGCCGGCAGCACGACAGCTCACCAGGCCACTATAGGTGGCCGGCAGCACGACAGCTCACCAGGCCACTGGTGAATGGCAGCACGACAGCTCACCAGGGTACTATAGGTGGCCGGCAGCACGACAGCTCACCAGGCCACTATAGGTGGCCGGCAGCACGACAGCTCACCAGGCCACTATAGGTGGCCGGCAGCACGACAGCTCACCATTCCACTATAGGTGGCCGGCAGCACAACAGCTCACCAGTCCACTATAGGTGGTCGGCAACACGACAGCTCACCAGGCCACTATAGGTGGCCGGCAGCACGACAGCTCACCAGGCCACTATAGGTGACCGGCAGCACGACAGCTCACCAGGCCGCTATAGGTGGGCGGCAGCACAACAGCTCACCAGGCCACTATAGGTTGCTGGCAGCACGACAGCTCACCAGGCCACTATAGGTGGCCGGCAGCACGACAGCTCACCAGGCCACTATAGGTGGCCGGCAGCACGACAGCTCACCAGGCCACTATAGGTGGCCGGCAGCACGACAGCTCACCCGGCCACTATAGGTGGCCGGCAGCACGACAGCTCACCAGGCCACTATAGGTGGCCGGCAGCACGACAGCTCACCAGGCCACTATAGGTGGCCAGCAGCACGACAGCTCACCAGGCCACTATAGGTAGCCGGCAGCACGACAGCTCACCAGGCCACTATAGGTGGCCGGCAGCACGACAGCTCACCCGGCCACTATAGGTGGCCGGCTGCACGACAGCTCACCAGACCACTATAGGTGGCCGGCAGCACGACAGCTCACCAGGCCACTATAGGTGGCCGGCAGCACGACAGCTCACCAGGCCGCTATAGGTGGGCGGCAGCACAACAGCTCACCAGGCCACTATAGGTGGCCGGCGGCACAACAGCTCACCAGGCCACTGGTGGGTGGCAGCACGACAGCTCACCAGGCCACTATAGGTAGCCGGCAGCACGACAGCTCACCAGGCCACTATAGGTGGCCGGCAGCACAACAGCTCACAAGGCCACTGGTGAATGGCAGCACGACAGCTCACCAGGTCACTATAGGTGGCCGGCAGCACTACAGCTCACTTGACCATTATAGGTGGCCGGCAGCACGACAGCTCACCAGGCCGCTATAGGTGGGCGGCAGCACAACAGCTCACCAGGCCACTATAGGTGGCCGGCGGCACAACAGCTCACCAGGCCACTGGTGGGTGGCAGCACGACAGCTCACCAGGTCACTATAGGTGGCCGGCAGCACTACAGCTCACTTGACCATTATAGGTGGCCGGCAGCACGACAGCTCACCAGGCCACTATAGGTGGCCGGCAGCACAACAGCTCACAAGGCCACTGGTGAATGGCAGCACGACAGCTCACCAGGTCACTATAGGTGGCCGGCAGCACTACAGCTCACTTGACCATTATAGGTGGCCGGCACTATAGGTGGCCGGCAGCACGACAGCTCACCAGGCCACTATAGGTGGCCGGCAGCACGACAGCTCACCAGGCCACTATAGGTGGCCAGCAGCACGACAGCTCACCAGGCCACTATAGGTAGCCGGCAGCACGACAGCTCACCAGGCCACTATAGGTGGCCGGCAGCACGACAGCTCACCCGGCCACTATAGGTGGCCGGCTGCACGACAGCTCACCAGACCACTATAGGTGGCCGGCAGCACGACAGCTCACCAGGCCACTATAGGTGGCCGGCAGCACGACAGCTCACCAGGCCGCTATAGGTGGGCGGCAGCACAACAGCTCACCAGGCCACTATAGGTGGCCGGCGGCACAACAGCTCACCAGGCCACTGGTGGGTGGCAGCACGACAGCTCACCAGGACACTATAGGTAGCCGGCAGCACGACAGCTCACCAGGCCACTATAGGTGGCCGGCAGCACAACAGCTCACAAGGCCACTGGTGAATGGCAGCACGACAGCTCACCAGGTCACTATAGGTGGCCGGCAGCACTACAGCTCACTTGACCATTATAGGTGGCCGGCAGCACGACAGCTCACCAGGCCGCTATAGGTGGGCGGCAGCACAACAGCTCACCAGGCCACTATAGGTGGCCGGCGGCACAACAGCTCACCAGGCCACTGGTGGGTGGCAGCACGACAGCTCACCAGGTCACTATAGGTGGCCGGCAGCACTACAGCTCACTTGACCATTATAGGTGGCCGGCAGCACGACAGCTCACCAGGCCACTATAGGTGGCCGGCAGCACAACAGCTCACAAGGCCACTGGTGAATGGCAGCACGACAGCTCACCAGGTCACTATAGGTGGCCGGCAGCACTACAGCTCACTTGACCATTATAGGTGGCCGGCAGCACGACAGCTCACCAGGCCGCTATAGGTGGGCGGCAGCACAACAGCTCACCAGGCCACTATAGGTGGCCGGCGGCACGACAGCTCACCATTCCACTATAGGTAGCCGGCAGCACGACAGCTCACCAGGCCGCTATAGGTGGCCGGCAGCACGACAGCTCACCAGGCCACTATAGGTGGCCGGCAGCACGACAGCTCACCATTCCACTATAGGTAGCCGGCAGCACGACAGCTCACCAGGCCGCTATAGGTGGGCGGCAGCACGACAGCTCACCATTCCACTATAGGTAGCCGGCAGCACGACAGCTCACCAGGCCGCTATAGGTGGGCGGCAGCACAACAGCTCACCAGGCCACTGTAGGTTGCTGGCAGCACGACAGCTCACCAGGCAACTATAGGTGGCCGGCAGCACGACAGCTCACCAGGCCACTATAGGTGGCCGGCAGCACGACAGCTCACCAGGCCACTATAGGTGACCGGCAGTACGACAGCGCACCAGGCCGCTATAGGTGGGCGGCAGCACAACAGCTCACCAGGCCACTATAGGTTGCTGGCAGCACGACAACTCACCAGGCCACTATAGGTGGCCGGCAGCACGACAGCTCACCAGGCCACTATAGGTAGCCGGCAGCACGACAGCTCACCAGGCCACTATAGGTGGCCGGCAGCACGACAGCTCACCAGACCACTATAGGTGGCCGGCAGCACGACAGCTCACCATTCCACTATAGGTAGCCGGCAGCACGACAGCTCACCAGGCCGCTATAGGTGGGTGGCAGCACAACAGCTCACCAGGCCACTGTAGGTTGCTGGCAGCACGACAGCTCACCAGGCCGCTATAGGTGGGCGGCAGCACAACAGCTCACCAGGCCACTATAGGTGGCCGGCGGCACAACAGCTCACCAGGCCACTGGTGGGTGGCAGCACGACAGCTCACCAGGCCACTATAGGTGGCCGGCAGCACGACAGCTCACCAGGCCACTATAGGTGGCCGGCAGCACGACAGCTCACCAGGCCGCTATAGGTGGGCGGCAGCACAACAGCTCACCAGGCCACTATAGGTGGCCGGCGGCACGACAGCTCACCATTCCACTATAGGTAGCCGGCAGCACGACAGCTCACCAGGCCGCTATAGGTGGCCGGCAGCACGACAGCTCACCAGGCCACTATAGGTGGCCGGCAGCACGACAGCTCACCATTCCACTATAGGTAGCCGGCAGCACGACAGCTCACCAGGCCGCTATAGGTGGGCGGCAGCACGACAGCTCACCATTCCACTATAGGTAGCCGGCAGCACGACAGCTCACCAGGCCGCTATAGGTGGGCGGCAGCACAACAGCTCACCAGGCCACTGTAGGTTGCTGGCAGCACGACAGCTCACCAGGCAACTATAGGTGGCCGGCAGCACGACAGCTCACCAGGCCACTATAGGTGGCCGGCAGCACGACAGCTCACCAGGCCACTATAGGTGACCGGCAGTACGACAGCGCACCAGGCCGCTATAGGTGGGCGGCAGCACAACAGCTCACCAGGCCACTATAGGTTGCTGGCAGCACGACAACTCACCAGGCCACTATAGGTGGCCGGCAGCACGACAGCTCACCAGGCCACTATAGGTAGCCGGCAGCACGACAGCTCACCAGGCCACTATAGGTGGCCGGCAGCACGACAGCTCACCAGACCACTATAGGTGGCCGGCAGCACGACAGCTCACCATTCCACTATAGGTAGCCGGCAGCACGACAGCTCACCAGGCCGCTATAGGTGGGCGGCAGCACAACAGCTCACCAGGCCACTGTAGGTTGCTGGCAGCACGACAGCTCACCAGGCCGCTATAGGTGGGCGGCAGCACAACAGCTCACCAGGCCACTATAGGTGGCCGGCGGCACAACAGCTCACCAGGCCACTGGTGGGTGGCAGCACGACAGCTCACCAGGCCACTATAGGTGGCCGGCAGCACGACAGCTCACCAGGCCACTATAGGTGGCCGGCAGCACGACAGCTCACCAGGCCGCTATAGGTGGGCGGCAGCACAACAGCTCACCAGGCCACTATAGGTGGCCGGCGGCACAACAGCTCACCAGGCCACTGGTGGGTGGCAGCACGACAGCTCACCAGGCCACTATAGGTAGCCGGCAGCACGACAGCTCACCAGGCCACTATAGGTGGCCGGCAGCACAACAGCTCACCAGGCCACTGGTGGGTGGCAGCACGACAGCTCACCAGGCTACTATAAGTGGCCGGCAGCACGACAGCTCACCAGGCCACTATAGGTGGCCGGCAGCACGACAGCTCACCAGGCCACTATAGGTGGCCGGCAGCACGACAGCTCACCATTCCACTATAGGTAGCCGGCAGCACGACAGCTCACCAGGCCGCTATAGGTGGGCGGCAGCACAACAGCTCACCAGGCCACTGTAGGTTGCTGGCAGCACGACAGCTCACCAGGCAACTATAGGTGGCCGGCAGCACGACAGCTCACCAGGCCACTATAGGTGGCCGGCAGCACAACAGCTCACCAGGCCACTATAGGTAGCCGGCAGCACGACAGCTCACCAGGTCACTATAGGTGGCCGGTAGCACGACAGCTCACCAGGCCACTATAGGTGGCCGGCAGCACTACAGCTCACTTGACCATTATAGGTGCGCAGCAGCACAACAGCTCACCAGGCCACAATAGGTGGCCGGCAGCACAACAGCTCACCAGGCCACTGGTGAATGGCAGCACGACAGCTCACCACGCTACTATAGGTGGCCGGCAGCACGACAGCACGACAGCTCACCAGGCCACTATAGGTGGCCGGCAGCACGACAGCTCACCAGGCCACTATAGGTGGCCGGCAGCACGACAGCTCACCATTCCACTATAGGTGGCCGGCAGCACAACAGCTCACCAGTCCACTATAGGTGGCCGGCAACACGACAGCTCACCAGGTCACTATAGGTGGCCGGCAGCACTACAGCTCACTTGACCATTATAGGTGGCCGGCAGCACGACAGCACAACAGCTCACAAGGCCACTGGTGAATGGCAGCACGACAGCTCACCAGGTCACTATAGGTGGCCGGCAGCACTACAGCTCACTTGACCATTATAGGTGCGCAGCAGCACAACAGCTCACCAGGCCACAATAGGTGGCCGGCAGCACAACAGCTCACCAGGCCACTGGTGAATGGCAGCACGACAGCTCACCACGCTACTATAGGTGGCCGGCAGCACGACAGCACGACAGCTCACCAGGCCACTATAGGTGGCCGGCAGCACGACAGCTCACCAGGCCACTATAGGTGGCCGGCAGCACGACAGCTCACCATTCCACTATAGGTGGCCGGCGGCACAACAGCTCACCAGGCCACTGGTGGGTGGCAGCACGACAGCTCACCAGGTCACTATAGGTGGCCGGCAGCACTACAGCTCACTTGACCATTATAGGTGGCCGGCAGCACGACAGCACAACAGCTCACAAGGCCACTGGTGAATGGCAGCACGACAGCTCACCAGGTCACTATAGGTGGCCGGCAGCACTACAGCTCACTTGACCATTATAGGTGGCCGGCAGCACGACAGCTCACCAGGCCGCTATAGGTGGGCGGCAGCACAACAGCTCACCAGGCCACTGTAGGTGGCCGGCAGCACGACAGCTCACCAGGCCGCTATAGGTGGGCGGCAGCACAACAGCTCACCAGGCCACTATAGGTGGCCGGTAGCACGACAGCTCACCAGGCCACTATAGGTGGCCGGCAGCACTACAGCTCACTTGACCATTATAGGTGCGCAGCAGCACAACAGCTCACCAGGCCACAATAGGTGGCCGGCAGCACAACAGCTCACCAGGCCACTGGTGAATGGCAGCACGACAGCTCACCACGCTACTCTAGGTGGCCGGCAGCACGACAGCACGACAGCTCACCAGGCCACTATAGGTGGCCGGCAGCACGACAGCTCACCAGGCCACTATAGGTAGCCGGCAGCACGACAGCTCACCAGGCCACTATAGGTGGCCAGCAGTACGACAGCTCACCAGGTCACTATAGGTGGCCGGCAGCACGACAGCTCACCAGGCCACTATAGGTAGCCGGCAGCACGACAGCTCACCAGGCCACTATAGGTGACCGGCAGCACGACAGCGCACCAGGCCGCTATAGGTGGGCGGCAGCACAACAGCTCACCAGGCCACTATAGGTTGCTGGCAGCACGACAACTCACCAGGCCACTATAGGTGGCCGGCAGCACGACAGCTCACCAGGCCACTATAGGTAGCCGGCAGCACGACAGCTCACCAGGCCACTATAGGTGGCCAGCAGTACGACAGCTCACCAGGTCACTATAGGTGGCCGGCAGCACGACAGCTCACCAGGCCACTATAGGTAGCCGGCAGCACGACAGCTCACCAGGCCACTATAGGTGGCCGGCAGCACGACAGCTCACCAGGCCACTATAGGTGGCCGGCAGCACGACAGCTCACCAGGCCACTATAGGTAGCCGGCAGCACGACAGCTCACCAGGCCACTATAGGTGGCCGGCAGCACGACAGCTCACCAGGCCACTATAGGTGGCCGGCAGCACGACAGCTCACCAGGCCACTATAGGTGACCGGCAGCACGACAGCGCACCAGGCCGCTATAGGTGGGCGGCAGCACAACAGCTCACCAGGCCACTATAGGTTGCTGGCAGCACGACAACTCACCAGGCCACTATAGGTGGCCGGCAGCACGACAGCTCACCAGGCCACTATAGGTAGCCGGCAGCACGACAGCTCACCAGGCCACTATAGGTGGCCGGCAGCACGACAGCTCACCAGACCACTATAGGTGGCCGGCAGCACGACAGCTCACCAGGCCACTATAGGTAGCCGGCAGCACGACAGCTCACCAGGCCACTATAGGTGGCCGGCAGCACGACAGCTCACCAGGCCACTATAGGTGGCCGGCAGCACGACAGCTCACCAGACCACTATAGGTGGCCGGCAGCACGACAGGTCATCAGGCCACTATAGGTGGCCGGCAGCACAACAGCTCACCAGGCCACTATAGGTGGCTGGCAGCACGACAGCTCACCAGGCTACTATAGGTGGCCGGCAGCACGACAGCTCACCAGGCCACTATAGGTGGCCGGCAGCACGACAGCTCACCAGGCCACTATAGGTGGCCGGCATCTCGACAGGTCACCAGGCCACTATAGGTGGCCTGCAGCACGACAGCTCATCAGGCCACTATAGGTGGCCGGCAGCACAACAGCTCACCAGGCCACTATAGGTGGCTGGCAGCACGACAGCTCACCAGGCTACTATAGGTGGCCGGCAGCACGACAGCTCACCAGTCCACTATAGGTGGCCGGCAGCACGACAGCTCACCAGGCCACTATAGGTGGCCAGCAGTACGACAGCTCACCAGGTCACTATAGGTGGCCGGCAGCACAACAGCTCACCAGGCCACTATAGGTGGCCGGCAGCACGACAGCTCACCAGGCCACTATAGGTGGCCGGCAGCACAACAGCTCACCAGGCCACTATAGGTAGCCGGCAGCACGACAGCTCACCAGGCCACTATAGGTGGCCGGTAGCACGACAGCTCACCAGGCCACTGTAGGTGGCCGGCAGCACTACAGCTCACTTGACCATTATAGGTGGGCAGCAGCACAACAGCTCACCAGGTCACTATAGGTGGCCGGCAGCACAACAGCTCACCAGGCCACTATAGGTGGCCGGCAGCACGACAGCTCACCAGGCCACTATAGGTGGCCGGCAGCACAACAGCTCACCAGGCCACTATAGGTGGCCGGCAGCACAACAGCTCACCAGGCCACTATAGGTAGCCGGCAGCACGACAGCTCACCAGGCCGCTATAGGTGGGCGGCAGCACAACAGCTCACCAGGCCACTATAGGTGGCCGGCGGCACAACAGCTCACCAGGCCACTGGTGGGTGGCAGCACGACAGCTCACCAGGCCACTATAGGTGGCCGGCAGCACGACAGCTCACCAGGCCACTATAGGTGGCCGGCAGCACGACAGCTCACCAGGCCGCTATAGGTGGGCGGCAGCACAACAGCTCACCAGGCCACTATAGGTGGCCGGCGGCACAACAGCTCACCAGGCCACTGGTGGGTGGCAGCACGACAGCTCACCAGGCCACTATAGGTAGCCGGCAGCACGACAGCTCACCAGGCCACTATAGGTGGCCGGCAGCACAACAGCTCACCAGGCCACTGGTGGGTGGCAGCACGACAGCTCACCAGGCTACTATAAGTGGCCGGCAGCACGACAGCTCACCAGGCCACTATAGGTGGCCGGCAGCACGACAGCTCACCAGGCCACTATAGGTGGCCGGCAGCACGACAGCTCACCATTCCACTATAGGTAGCCGGCAGCACGACAGCTCACCAGGCCGCTATAGGTGGGCGGCAGCACAACAGCTCACCAGGCCACTGTAGGTTGCTGGCAGCACGACAGCTCACCAGGCAACTATAGGTGGCCGGCAGCACGACAGCTCACCAGGCCACTATAGGTGGCCGGCAGCACAACAGCTCACCAGGCCACTATAGGTAGCCGGCAGCACGACAGCTCACCAGGTCACTATAGGTGGCCGGTAGCACGACAGCTCACCAGGCCACTATAGGTGGCCGGCAGCACTACAGCTCACCAGGCCACTATAGGTGGCCGGCAGCACAACAGCTCACCAGGCCACTATAGGTGGCCGGCAGCACAACAGCTCACCAGGCCACTATAGGTAGCCGGCAGCACGACAGCTCACCAGGTCACTATAGGTGGCCGGTAGCACGACAGCTCACCAGGCCACTATAGGTGGCCGGCAGCACTACAGCTCACTTGACCATTATAGGTGCGCAGCAGCACAACAGCTCACCAGGCCACAATAGGTGGCCGGCAGCACAACAGCTCACCAGGTCACTATAGGTGGCCGGTAGCACGACAGCTCACCAGGCCACTATAGGTGGCCGGCAGCACGACAGCTCACCAGGCCACTATAGGTGGCCGGCAGCACAACAGCTCACCAGGCCACTATAGGTGGCCGGCAGCACAACAGCTCACCAGGCCACTATAGGTAGCCGGCAGCACGACAGCTCACCAGGTCACTATAGGTGGCCGGTAGCACGACAGCTCACCAGGCCACTATAGGTGGCCGGCAGCACTACAGCTCACTTGACCATTATAGGTGCGCAGCAGCACAACAGCTCACCAGGCCACAATAGGTGGCCGGCAGCACAACAGCTCACCAGGCCACTGGTGAATGGCAGCACGACAGCTCACCACGCTACTATAGGTGGCCGGCAGCACGACAGCACGACAGCTCACCAGGCCACTATAGGTGGCCGGCAGCACGACAGCTCACCAGGCCACTATAGGTGGCCGGCAGCACGACAGCTCACCATTCCACTATAGGTGGCCGGCAGCACAACAGCTCACCAGTCCAGCTGTCGTGCTGCCAGCTCACCAGGTCACTATAGGTGGCCGGCAGCACAACAGCTCACCAGGCCACTATAGGTGGCCGGCAGCACGACAGCTCACCAGGCCACTATAGGTGGCCGGCAGCACAACAGCTCACCAGGCCACTATAGGTAGCCGGCAGCACGACAGCTCACCAGGCCACTATAGGTGGCCGGTAGCACGACAGCTCACCAGGCCACTGTAGGTGGCCGGCAGCACTACAGCTCACTTGACCATTATAGGTGGCCGGTAGCACGACAGCTCACCAGTCCACTATAGGTGGCCGGCAGCACGACAGCTCACCAGGCCACTATAGGTGGCCAGCAGCACGACAGCTCACCAGGCCACTATAGGTGGCTGGCAGCACGACAGCTCACCAGGCCACTATAGGTGGCCGGCAGCACAACAGCTCACCAGGCCACTATAGGTAGCCGGCAGCACGACAGCTCACCAGGCCACTATAGGTGGCCGGTAGCACGACAGCTCACCAGTCCACTATAGGTGGCCGGCAGCACGACAGCTCACCAGGCCACTATAGGTGGCCAGCAGCACGACAGCTCACCAGGCCACTATAGGTGGCTGGCAGCACGACAGCTCACCAGACCACTATAGGTGGCCGGCAGCACGACAGCTCACCAGGCCACTATAGGTGGCCGGCAGCACAACAGCTCACCAGGCCACTATAGGTAGCCGGCAGCACGACAGCTCACCAGGCCACTATAGGTGGCCGGTAGCACGACAGCTCACCAGGCCACTATAGGTGGCCGGCAGCACTACAGCTCACTTGACCATTATAGGTGGGCAGCAGCACAACAGCTCACCAGGCCACTATAGGTGGCCGGCAGCACAACAGCTCACCAGGCCACTGGTGAATGGCAGCACGACAGCTCACCAGGGTACTATAGGTGGCCGGCAGCACGACAGCTCACCAGGCCACTATAGGTGGCCGGCAGCACGACAGCTCACCAGGCCACTATAGGTGGCCGGCAGCACGACAGCTCACAATTCCACTATAGGTGGCCGGCAGCACAACAGCTCACCAGTCCACTATAGGTGGTCGGCAACACGACAGCTCACCAGGCCACTATAGGTGGCCGGCAGCACGACAGCTCACCAGGCCACTATAGGTGACCGGCAGCACGACAGCTCACCAGGCCGCTATAGGTGGGCGGCAGCACAACAGCTCACCAGGCCGCTATAGGTGGGCGGCAGCACGACAGCTCACCAGGCCACTATAGGTTGCTGGCAGCACGACAGCTCACCAGGCCACTATAGGTGGCCGGCAGCACGACAGCTCACCAGGCCACTATAGGTGGCCGCAGCACGACAGCTCACCAGGCCACTATAGGTGGCCGGCAGCACGACAGCTCACCAGGCCACTATAGGTGGCCGGCAGCACGACAGCTCACCCGGCCACTATAGGTGGCCGGCAGCACGACAGCTCACCAGGCCACTATAGGTGGCCGGCAGCACGACAGCTCACCAGGCCACTATAGGTGGCCAGCAGCACGACAGCTCACCAGGCCACTATAGGTAGCCGGCAGCACGACAGCTCACCAGGCCACTATAGGTGGCCGGCAGCACGACAGCTCACCCGGCCACTATAGGTGGCCGGCAGCACGACAGCTCACCCGGCCACTATAGGTGGCCGGCAGCACGACAGCTCACCAGGCCACTGGTGGGTGGCAGCACGACAGCTCACCAGGCTACTATAAGTGGCCGGCAGCACGACAGCTCACCAGGCCACTATAGGTGGCCGGCAGCACGACAGCTCACCAGGCCACTATAGGTGGCCGGCAGCACGACAGCTCACCATTCCACTATAGGTAGCCGGCAGCACGACAGCTCACCAGGCCGCTATAGGTGGGCGGCAGCACAACAGCTCACCAGGCCACTGTAGGTTGCTGGCAGCACGACAGCTCACCAGGCCACTATAGGTGGCCGGTAGCACGACAGCTCACCAGGCCACTATAGGTGGCCGGCAGCACTACAGCTCACTTGACCATTATAGGTGAGCAGCAGCACAACAGCTCACCAGGCCACTATAGGTGGCCGGCAGCACAACAGCTCACCAGGCCACTGGTGAATGGCAGCACGACAGCTCACCAGGCTACTATAGGTGGCCGGCGGCACGACAGCTCACCAGGCCACTATAGGTGGCCGGCAGCACGACAGCTCGCCAGGCCACTATAGCTGGCCGGCAGCACGACAGCTCACCAGGCCACTATAGGTGGCCGGCAACACGACAGCTCACCATTCCACTATAGGTGGCCGGCAGCACAACAGCTCACCAGTCCACTATAGGTGGCCGGCAACACGACAGCTCACCAGGCCACTATAGGTGGCCGGCAGCACGACAGCTCACCAGGCCACTATAGGTGACCGGCAGCACGACAGCTCACCAGGCCACTATAGGCGGCCGGCACCACGACAGCTCACCAGGCCACTATAGGTGGCCGGCAGCACGACAGCTCACCAGGCCACTATAGGTGGCCGGTAGCACGACAGCTCACCAGGCCACTATAGGTGGCCGGCAGCACGACAGCTCACTTGACCATTATAGGTGGGCAGCAGCACAACAGCTCACCAGGCCACTATAGGTGGCCGGCAGCACGACAGCTCACTTGACCATTATAGGTGGGCAGCAGCACAACAGCTCACCAGGCCACTATAGGTGGCCGGCAGCACCACAGCTCACAAGGCCACTGGTGAATGGCAGCACGACAGCTCACCAGGCTACCATAGGTAGCCGGCAGCACGACAGCTCACCAGGCCGCTATAGGTGGGCGGCAGCACAACAGCAAACCAGGCCACTGTAGGTTGCTGGCAGCACGACAGCTCACCAGGCCACTATAGGTGGCCGGCAGCACGACAGCTCACCAGGCCACTATAGGTGGCCGGCAGCACGACAGCTCACCAGGCCACTATAGGTGGCCGGCAGCACGACAGCTCACCAGGCCACTATAGGTGGCCGGCAGCACGACAGCTCACCAGGCCACTATAGGTAGCCGGCAGCACGACAGCTCACCAGGCCACTATAGGTGGCCGGTAGCCCGACAGCTCACCAGGCCACTATAGGTGGCCGGTAGCACGACAGCTCACCAGGCCACTATAGGTGGCCCGCAGCACTACAGCTCACTTGACCATTATAGGTGGGCAGCAGCACAACAGCTCACCAGGCCACTATAGGTGGGCAGCAGCACAACAGCTCACCAGGCCACTATAGGTGGCCGGCAGCACAACAGCTCACAAGGCCACTGGTGAATGGCAGCACGACAGCTCACCAGGCTACCATAGGTAGCCGGCAGCACGACAGCTCACCAGGCCGCTATAGGTGGGCGGCAGCACAACAGCACACCAGGCCACTGTAGGTTGCTGGCAGCACGACAGCTCACCAGGCCACTATAGGTGGCCGGCAGCACGACAGCTCACCAGTCCACTATAGGTGGCCGGCAGCGCGACAGCTCACCAGGCCACTATAGGTAGCCGGCAGCACGACAGCTCACCATTCCACTATAGGTGGCCGGCAGCACGACAGCTCACCAGGCCGCTATAGGTGGGCGGCAGCACGACAGCTCACCAGGCCACTATAGGTGGCCGGTAGCACGACAGCTCACCAGGCCACTATAGGTGGCCCGCAGCACTACAGCTCACTTGACCATTATAGGTGGGCAGCAGCACGACAGCTCACTTGACCATTATAGGTGGCCGGCAGCACGACAGCTCACCAGTCCACTATAGGTGGCCGGCAGCGCGACAGCTCACCAGGCCACTATAGGTAGCCGGCAGCACGACAGCTCACCATTCCACTATAGGTGGCCGGCAGCACGACAGCTCACCAGGCCACTATAGGTGGCCGGTAGCCCGACAGCTCACCAGGCCACTATAGGTGGCCCGTAGCACGACAGCTCACCAGGCCACTATAGGTGGCCCGCAGCACTACAGCTCACTTGACCATTATAGGTGGGCAGCAGCACGACAGCTCACTTGACCATTATAGGTGGGAAGCAGCACAACAGCTCACCAGGCCACTATAGGTGGCCGGCAGCACAACAGCTCACAAGGCCACTGGTGGATGGCAGCACGACAGCTCACCAGGCTACCATAGGTAGCCAGCAGCACGACAGCTCACCAGGCCGCTATAGGTGGGCGGCAGCACAACAGCACACCAGGCCACTGTAGGTTGCTGGCAGCACGACAGCTCACCAGGCCACTATAGGTGGCCGGCAGCACGACAGCTCACCAGTCCACTATAGGTGGCCGGCAGCGCGACAGCTCACCAGGCCACTATAGGTAGCCGGCAGCACGACAGCTCACCATTCCACTATAGGTGGCCGGCAGCACGACAGCTCACCAGGCCGATATAGGTGGGCGGCAGCACGACAGCTCACCAGGCCACTATAGGTGGCCGGTAGCACGACAGCTCACCAGGCCACTATAGGTGGCCCGCAGCACTACAGCTCACTTGACCATTATAGGTGGGCAGCAGCACAACAGCTCACCAGGCCACTATAGGTGGCCGGCAGCACAACAGCTCACCAGGCCACTGGTGAATGGCAGCACGACAGCTCACCAGGCTACTATAGGTAGCCGGCAGCACGACTGCTCACCAGGCCACTATAGGTGGCCGGTAGCACGACAGCTCACCAGGCCACTATAGGTGGCCGGCAGCACTACAGCTCACTTGACCATTATAGGTGGCCGGCAGCACGACAGCTCACCAGGCCGCTATAGGTGGGCGGCAGCACAACAGCTCACCAGGCCACTATAGGTGGCCGGCAGAACAACAGCTCACCAGGCCACAGGTGGGTGGCAGCACGACAGCTCACCAGGCTACTATAGGTGGCCGGCAGCACGACAGCTCACCAGGCCACTATAGGTGGCCGGCAGCACGGCAGCTCACCAGGCCACTATAGGTGGCCGGCAGCACAACAGCTCACCAGGCCACTGGTGAATGGCAGCACGACAGCTCACCAGGCTACTATAGGTGGCCGGCGGCACGACAGCTCACCAGGCCACTATAGGTGGCCGGCAGCACGACAGCTCGCCAGGCCACTATAGCTGGCCGGCAGCACGACAGCTCACCAGGCCACTATAGGTGGCCGGCAACACGACAGCTCACCATTCCACTATAGGTGGCCGGCAGCACAACAGCTCACCAGTCCACTATAGGTGGCCGGCAACACGACAGCTCACCAGGCCACTATAGGTGGCCGGCAGCACGACAGCTCACCAGGCCACTATAGGTGACCGGCAGCACGACAGCTCACCAGGCCACTATAGGCGGCCGGCACCACGACAGCTCACCAGGCCACTATAGGTGGCCGGCAGCACGACAGCTCACCAGGCCACTATAGGTGGCCGGTAGCACGACAGCTCACCAGGCCACTATAGGTGGCCGGCAGCACGACAGCTCACTTGACCATTATAGGTGGGCAGCAGCACAACAGCTCACCAGGCCACTATAGGTGGCCGGCAGCACGACAGCTCACTTGACCATTATAGGTGGGCAGCAGCACAACAGCTCACCAGGCCACTATAGGTGGCCGGCAGCACCACAGCTCACAAGGCCACTGGTGAATGGCAGCACGACAGCTCACCAGGCTACCATAGGTAGCCGGCAGCACGACAGCTCACCAGGCCGCTATAGGTGGGCGGCAGCACAACAGCAAACCAGGCCACTGTAGGTTGCTGGCAGCACGACAGCTCACCAGGCCACTATAGGTGGCCGGCAGCACGACAGCTCACCAGGCCACTATAGGTGGCCGGCAGCACGACAGCTCACCTGGCCACTATAGGTGGCCGGCAGCACGACAGCTCACCAGGCCACTATAGGTGGCCGGCAGCACGACAGCTCACCAGGCCACTATAGGTAGCCGGCAGCACGACAGCTCACCAGGCCACTATAGGTGGCCGGTAGCCCGACAGCTCACCAGGCCACTATAGGTGGCCGGTAGCACGACAGCTCACCAGGCCACTATAGGTGGCCCGCAGCACTACAGCTCACTTGACCATTATAGGTGGGCAGCAGCACAACAGCTCACCAGGCCACTATAGGTGGGCAGCAGCACAACAGCTCACCAGGCCACTATAGGTGGCCGGCAGCACAACAGCTCACAAGGCCACTGGTGAATGGCAGCACGACAGCTCACCAGGCTACCATAGGTAGCCGGCAGCACGACAGCTCACCAGGCCGCTATAGGTGGGCGGCAGCACAACAGCACACCAGGCCACTGTAGGTTGCTGGCAGCACGACAGCTCACCAGGCCACTATAGGTGGCCGGCAGCACGACAGCTCACCAGTCCACTATAGGTGGCCGGCAGCGCGACAGCTCACCAGGCCACTATAGGTAGCCGGCAGCACGACAGCTCACCATTCCACTATAGGTGGCCGGCAGCACGACAGCTCACCAGGCCGCTATAGGTGGGCGGCAGCACGACAGCTCACCAGGCCACTATAGGTGGCCGGTAGCACGACAGCTCACCAGGCCACTATAGGTGGCCCGCAGCACTACAGCTCACTTGACCATTATAGGTGGGCAGCAGCACGACAGCTCACTTGACCATTATAGGTGGCCGGCAGCACGACAGCTCACCAGTCCACTATAGGTGGCCGGCAGCGCGACAGCTCACCAGGCCACTATAGGTAGCCGGCAGCACGACAGCTCACCATTCCACTATAGGTGGCCGGCAGCACGACAGCTCACCAGGCCACTATAGGTGGCCGGTAGCCCGACAGCTCACCAGGCCACTATAGGTGGCCCGTAGCACGACAGCTCACCAGGCCACTATAGGTGGCCCGCAGCACTACAGCTCACTTGACCATTATAGGTGGGCAGCAGCACGACAGCTCACTTGACCATTATAGGTGGGAAGCAGCACAACAGCTCACCAGGCCACTATAGGTGGCCGGCAGCACAACAGCTCACAAGGCCACTGGTGGATGGCAGCACGACAGCTCACCAGGCTACCATAGGTAGCCAGCAGCACGACAGCTCACCAGGCCGCTATAGGTGGGCGGCAGCACAACAGCACACCAGGCCACTGTAGGTTGCTGGCAGCACGACAGCTCACCAGGCCACTATAGGTGGCCGGCAGCACGACAGCTCACCAGTCCACTATAGGTGGCCGGCAGCGCGACAGCTCACCAGGCCACTATAGGTAGCCGGCAGCACGACAGCTCACCATTCCACTATAGGTGGCCGGCAGCACGACAGCTCACCAGGCCGATATAGGTGGGCGGCAGCACGACAGCTCACCAGGCCACTATAGGTGGCCGGTAGCACGACAGCTCACCAGGCCACTATAGGTGGCCCGCAGCACTACAGCTCACTTGACCATTATAGGTGGGCAGCAGCACAACAGCTCACCAGGCCACTATAGGTGGCCGGCAGCACAACAGCTCACCAGGCCACTGGTGAATGGCAGCACGACAGCTCACCAGGCTACTATAGGTAGCCGGCAGCACGACTGCTCACCAGGCCACTATAGGTGGCCGGTAGCACGACAGCTCACCAGGCCACTATAGGTGGCCGGCAGCACTACAGCTCACTTGACCATTATAGGTGGCCGGCAGCACGACAGCTCACCAGGCCGCTATAGGTGGGCGGCAGCACAACAGCTCACCAGGCCACTATAGGTGGCCGGCAGAACAACAGCTCACCAGGCCACAGGTGGGTGGCAGCACGACAGCTCACCAGGCTACTATAGGTGGCCGGCAGCACGACAGCTCACCAGGCCACTATAGGTGGCCGGCAGCACGGCAGCTCACCAGGCCACTATAGGTGGCCGGCAGCACGACAGCTCACCAGGCCACTATAGGTGGCCGGCAGCACGACAGCTCACCAGGCCACTATAGGTGGCCGGCAGCACGACAGCTCACCAGGCCACTATAGGTGGCCGGCAGCACGACAGCTCACCAGGCCACTATAGGTAGCCGGCTGCACGACAGCTCACCAGGCCACTATAGGTGGCCGGTAGCACGACTGCTCACCAGGCCACTATAGGTGGCCGGCAGCACTACAGCTCACTTGACCATTATAGGTGGGCAGCAGCACAACAGCTCACCAGGCCACTATAGGTGGCCGGCAGCACAACAGCTCACAAGGCCACTGGTGAATGGCAGCACGACAGCTCACCAGGCTACTATAGGTAGCCGGCAGCACGACAGCTCACCAGGCCGCTATAGGTGGGCGGCAGCACAACAGCTCACCAGGCCACTATAGGTGGCCGGCAGCACGACAGCTCACCAGGCCACTATAGGTGGCCGCCAGCACGACAGCTCACCAGGCCACTATAGGTAGCCGGCAGCATGACAGCTCACCAGGCCACTATAGGTGGCCGGTAGCACGACAGCTCACCAGGCCACTATAGGTGGCCGGCAGCACTACAGCTCACTTGACCATTATAGGTGGGCAGCAGCACAACAGCTCACCAGGCCACTATAGGTGGCCGGCAGCACAACAGCTCACAAGGCCACTGGTGAATGGCAGCACGACAGCTCACCAGGCTACTATAGGTAGCCGGCAGCACGACTGCTCACCAGGCCACTATAGGTGGCCGGTAGCACGACAGCTCACCAGGCCACTATAGGTGGCCGGCAGCACTACAGCTCACTTGACCATTATAGGTGGCCGGCAGCACGACAGCTCACCAGGCCGCTATAGGTGGGCGGCAGCACAACAGCTCACCAGGCCACTATAGGTGGCCGGCAGAACAACAGCTCACCAGGCCACAGGTGGGTGGCAGCACGACAGCTCACCAGGCTACTATAGGTGGCCGGCAGCACGACAGCTCACCAGGCCACTATAGGTGGCCGGCAGCACGGCAGCTCACCAGGCCACTATAGGTGGCCGGCAGCACGACAGCTCACCAGGCCACTATAGGTGGCCGGCAGCACGACAGCTCACCAGGCCACTATAGGTGGCCGGCAGCACGACAGCTCACCAGGCCACTATAGGTAGCCGGCTGCACGACAGCTCACCAGGCCACTATAGGTGGCCGGTAGCACGACTGCTCACCAGGCCACTATAGGTGGCCGGCAGCACTACAGCTCACTTGACCATTATAGGTGGGCAGCAGCACAACAGCTCACCAGGCCACTATAGGTGGCCGGCAGCACAACAGCTCACAAGGCCACTGGTGAATGGCAGCACGACAGCTCACCAGGCTACTATAGGTAGCCGGCAGCACGACAGCTCACCAGGCCGCTATAGGTGGGCGGCAGCACAACAGCTCACAAGGCCACTGTAGGTTGCTGGCAGCACGACAGCTCACCAGGCCACTATAGGTGGCCGGCAGCACGACAGCTCACCAGGCCACTATAGGTGGCCGCCAGCACGACAGCTCACCAGGCCACTATAGGTAGCCGGCAGCATGACAGCTCACCAGGCCACTATAGGTGGCCGGTAGCACGACAGCTCACCAGGCCACTATAGGTGGCCGGCAGCACTACAGCTCACTTGACCATTATAGGTGGGCAGCAGCACAACAGCTCACCAGGCCACTATAGGTGGCCGGCAGCACAACAGCTCACAAGGCCACTGGTGAATGGCAGCACGACAGCTCACCAGGTCACTATAGGTGGCCGGCAGCACTACAGCTCACTTGACCATTATAGGTGGCCGGCAGCACGACAGCTCACCAGGCCGCTATAGGTGGGCGGCAGCACAACAGCTCACCAGGCCACTATAGGTGGCCGGCGGCACAACAGCTCACCAGGCCACTGGTGGGTGGCAGCACGACAGCTCACCAGGCTACTATAAGTGGCCGGCAGCACGACAGCTCACCAGGCCACTATAGGTGGCCGGCAGCACGACAGCTCACCAGGCCACTATAGGTGGCCGGCAGCACGACGGCTCACCATTCCACTATAGGTAGCCGGCAGCACGACAGCTCACCAGGCCGCTATAGGTGGGCGGCAGCACAACAGCTCACCAGGCCACTGTAGGTTGCTGGCAGCACGACAGCTCACCAGGCCACTATAGGTGGCCGGCAGCACGACAGCTCACCAGGCCACTATAGGTGGCCGGCAGCACAACAGCTCACCAGGCCACTATAGGTAGCCGGCAGCACGACAGCTCACCAGGCCACTATAGGTGGCCGGTAGCACGACAGCTCACCAGGCCACTATAGGTGGCCGGCAGCACTACAGCTCACTTGACCATTATAGGTGCGCAGCAGCACAACAGCTCACCAGGCCACTGGTGAATGGCAGCACGACAGCTCACCAGGCTACTATAGGTGGCCGGCAGCACGACAGCACGACAGCTCACCAGGCCACTATAGGTGGCCGGCAGCACGACAGCTCACCAGGCCACTATAGGTGGCCGGCAGCACGACAGCTCACCATTCCACTATAGGTGGCCGGCAGCACAACAGCTCACCAGTCCACTATAGGTGGCCGGCAACACGACAGCTCACCAGGCCACTATAGGTGGCCGGCAGCACGACAGCTCACCAGGCCACTATAGGTGGCCGGCAGCACGACAGCTCACCCGGCCACTATAGGTGGCCGGCAGCACGACAGCTCACCAGGCCACTATAGGTGGCCGGCAGCACGACAGCTCACCATTCCACTATAGGTGGCCGGCAGCACGACAGCTCACCAGGCCGCTATAGGTGGGCGGCAGCACAACAGCTCACCAGGCCACTATAGGTGGCCGGCAGCACAACAGCTCACCAGGCCACTGGTGGGTGGCAGCACGACAGCTCACCAGGCTACTCTAGGTGGCCGGCAGCACGACAGCTCACCAGGCCACTATAGGTGGCCGGCAGCACGACAGCTCACCAGGCCACTATAGGTGGCCGGCAGCACGACAGCTCACCAGGCCACTATAGGTGGCCGGCAGCACGACAGCTCACCAGGCCACTATAGGTGGCCGGCAGCACGACAGCTCACCAGGCCACTATAGGTGGCCGGCAGCACGACAGCTTACCAGGCCACTATAGGTGGCCGGCACCACGACAGCTCACCAGGCCACTATAGGTGGCCGGCACCACGACAGCTCACCAGGCCACTATAGGTGGCCGGCCGCAAGACAGCTCACCAGGCCACTATAGGTTGCCGGCAGCATGACAGCTCACCAGGCCACTATAGGTGGCCGGCAGCACGACAGCTCACTAGACCATTATGGGTGGCCGGCAGCACGATAGATCACCAGGCCACTATAAGTGGCCGGTAGCACGACAGCTCACCAGGCCACTATAGGTGGCCGGCAGCACGGCAGCTCACCAGGCCACTATAGGTGGCCGGCAGCACGACAGCTCACCAGGCCACTATAGGTGGCCGGCAGCACGACAGCTCACCAGGCCACTATAGGTGGCCGGCAGCACGACAGCTCACCAGGCCACTATAGGTGGCCGGCAGCACGACAGCTCACCAGGCCACTATAGGTAGCTGGCTGCACGACAGCTCACCAGGCCACTATAGGTGGCCGGTAGCACGACTGCTCACCAGGCCACTATAGGTGGCCGGCAGCACTACAGCTCACTTGACCATTATAGGTGGGCAGCAGCACAACAGCTCACCAGGCCACTATAGGTGGCCGGCAGCACAACAGCTCACAAGGCCACTGGTGAATGGCAGCACGACAGCTCACCAGGCTACTATAGGTAGCCGGCAGCACGACAGCTCACCAGGCCGCTATAGGTGGGCGGCAGCACAACAGCTCACAAGGCCACTGTAGGTTGCTGGCAGCACGACAGCTCACCAGGCCACTATAGGTGGCCGGCAGCACGACAGCTCACCAGGCCACTATAGGTGGCCGCCAGCACGACAGCTCACCAGGCCACTATAGGTAGCCGGCAGCATGACAGCTCACCAGGCCACTATAGGTGGCCGGTAGCACGACAGCTCACCAGGCCACTATAGGTGGCCGGCAGCACTACAGCTCACTTGACCATTATAGGTGGGCAGCAGCACAACAGCTCACCAGGCCACTATAGGTGGCCGGCAGCACAACAGCTCACAAGGCCACTGGTGAATGGCAGCACGACAGCTCACCAGGTCACTATAGGTGGCCGGCAGCACTACAGCTCACTTGACCATTATAGGTGGCCGGCAGCACGACAGCTCACCAGGCCGCTATAGGTGGGCGGCAGCACAACAGCTCACCAGGCCACTATAGGTGGCCGGCGGCACAACAGCTCACCAGGCCACTGGTGGGTGGCAGCACGACAGCTCACCAGGCTACTATAAGTGGCCGGCAGCACGACAGCTCACCAGGCCACTATAGGTGGCCGGCAGCACGACAGCTCACCAGGCCACTATAGGTGGCCGGCAGCACGACAGCTCACCATTCCACTATAGGTAGCCGGCAGCACGACAGCTCACCAGGCCGCTATAGGTGGGCGGCAGCACAACAGCTCACCAGGCCACTGTAGGTTGCTGGCAGCACGACAGCTCACCAGGCCACTATAGGTGGCCGGCAGCACGACAGCTCACCAGGCCACTATAGGTGGCCGGCAGCACAACAGCTCACCAGGCCACTATAGGTAGCCGGCAGCACGACAGCTCACCAGGCCACTATAGGTGGCCGGTAGCACGACAGCTCACCAGGCCACTATAGGTGGCCGGCAGCACAACAGCTCACCAGGCCACTATAGGTAGCCGGCAGCACGACAGCTCACCAGGCCACTATAGGTGGCCGGTAGCACGACAGCTCACCAGGCCACTATAGGTGGCCGGCAGCACTACAGCTCACTTGACCATTATAGGTGCGCAGCAGCACAACAGCTCACCAGGCCACAATAGGTGGCCGACAGCACAACAGCTCACCAGGCCACTGGTGAATGGCAGCACGACAGCTCACCAGGCTACTATAGGTGGCCGGCAGCACGACAGCACGACAGCTCACCAGGCCACTATAGGTGGCCGGCAGCACGACAGCTCACCAGGCCACTATAGGTGGCCGGCAGCACGACAGCTCACCATTCCACTATAGGTGGCCGGCAGCACAACAGCTCACCAGTCCACTATGGGTGGCCGGCAACACGACAGCTCACCAGGCCACTATAGGTGGCCGGCAGCACGACAGCTCACCAGGCCACTATAGGTGACCGGCAGCACGACAGCGCACCAGGCCGCTATAGGTGGGCGGCAGCACAACAGCTCACCAGGCCACTATAGGTTGCTGGCAGCACGACAACTCACCAGGCCACTATAGGTGGCCGGCAGCATGACAGCTCACCAGGCCACTATAGGTAGCCGGCAGCACGACAGCTCACCAGGCCACTACAGGTGGCCGGCAGCACGACAGCTCACCAGGCCACTATAGGTGGCCGGCAGCACAACAGCTCACCAGACCACTATAGGTGGCCGGCAGCACGACAGCTCACCAGGCCACTATAGGTAGCCGGCAGCACGACAGCTCACCAGGCCACTATAGGTGGCCGGCAGCACGACAGCTCACCAGGCCACTATAGGTGGCCGGCAGCACGACAGCTCACCAGACCACTATAGGTGGCCGGCAGCACGACAGCTCACCAGACCACTATAGGTGGCCGGCAGCACTACAGCTCACCAGGCCACTATAGGTGGCCGGCAGCACAACAGCTCACCAGGCCACTATAGGTGGCTAGCAGCACGACAGCTCACCAGGCTACTATAGGTGGCCGGCAGCACGACAGCTCACCAGGCCACTATAGGTGGCCGGCAGCACGACAGCTCACCAGGCCACTATAGGTGGCCGGCATCTCGACAGGTCACCAGGCCACTATAGGTGGCCGGCTACTCGACATCTCACCAGGCCAATATAGATGGCCGGTAGCACGACAGCTCACCAGTCCACTATAGGTGGTCGGCAGCACGACAGCTCTCCAGGCCACTATAGGTGGCCAGCAGCACGACAGCTCACCAGGCCACTATAGGTGGCCGGCAGCACGACAGCTCACCAGGCCACTATAGGTGGCCGGCAGCACGACAGCTCACCAGGCCACTATAGGTGGCCGGCAGCACGACAGCTCACCATTCCACTGTAGGTGGCCGGCAGCACGACAGCTCACCAGTCCACTATAGGTGGCCGGCAGCACGACAGCTCACCAGGCCACTATAGGTGGCCAGCAGCACGACAGCTCACCAGGTCACTATAGGTGGCCGGCAGCACAACAGCTCACCAGGCCACTATAAGTGGCTGGCAGAACGACAGCTCACCAGACCACTATAGGTGGCCGGCAGCACGACAGCTCACCAGGCCACTATAGGTGGCCGGCAGCACAACAGCTCACCAGGCCACTATAGGTAGCCGGCAGCACGACAGCTCACCAGGCCACTATAGGTGGCCGGTAGCACGACAGCTCACCAGGCCACTATAGGTGGCCGGCAGCACGACAGCTCACCAGGCCACTATAGGTGGCCGGCAGCACGACAGCTCACCAGGCCACTATAGGTTGCTGGCAGCACGACAACTCACCAGGCCACTATAGGTGGCCGGCAGCACGACAGCTCACCAGGCCACTATAGGTGGCCGGCAGCACAACAGCTCACCAGGCCACTATAGGTAGCCGGCAGCACGACAGCTCACCAGGCCACTATAGGTGGCCGGTAGCACGACAGCTCACCAGGCCACTATAGGTGGCCGGCAGCACTACAGCTCACTTGACCATTATAGGTGCGCAGCAGCACAACAGCTCACCAGGCCACAATAGGTGGCCGGCAGCACAACAGCTCACCAGGCCACTGGTGAATGGCAGCACGACAGCTCACCAGGCTACTATAGGTGGCCGGCAGCACGACAGCACGACAGCTCACCAGGCCACTATAGGTGGCCGGCAGCACGACAGCTCACCAGGCCACTATAGGTGGCCGGCAGCACGACAGCTCACCATTCCACTATAGGTGGCCGGCAGCACAACAGCTCACCAGTCCACTATAGGTGGCCGGCAACACGACAGCTCACCAGGCCACTATAGGTGGCCGGCAGCACGACAGCTCACCAGGCCACTATAGGTGACCGGCAGCACGACAGCGCACCAGGCCGCTATAGGTGGGCGGCAGCACAACAGCTCACCAGGCCACTATAGGTTGCTGGCAGCACGACAACTCACCAGGCCACTATAGGTGGCCGGCAGCACGACAGCTCACCAGGCCACTATAGGTAGCCGGCAGCACGACAGCTCACCAGGCCACTACAGGTGGCCGGCAGCACGACAGCTCACCAGGCCACTATAGGTGGCCGGCAGCACGACAGCTCACCAGACCACTATAGGTGGCCGGCAGCACGACAGCTCACCAGGCCACTATAGGTAGCCGGCAGCACGACAGCTCACCAGGCCACTATAGGTGGCCGGCAGCACGACAGCTCACCAGGCCACTATAGGTGGCCGGCAGCACGACAGCTCACCAGGCCACTATAGGTGGCCGGCAGCACGACAGCTCACCAGGCCACTATAGGTGGCCGGCAGCACAACAGCTCACCAGGCCACTATAGGTGGCTAGCAGCACGACAGCTCACCAGGCTACTATAGGTGGCCGGCAGCACGACAGCTCACCAGGCCACTATAGGTGGCCGGCAGCACGACAGCTCACCAGGCCACTCTAGGTGGCCGGCATCTCGACAGGTCACCAGGCCACTATAGGTGGCCAGCTACTCGACATCTCACCAGGCCAATATAGATGGCCGGTAGCACGACAGCTCACCAGTCCACTATAGGTGGTCGGCAGCACGACAGCTCTCCAGGCCACTATAGGTGGCCAGCAGCACGACAGCTCACCAGGCCACTATAGGTGGCCGGCAGCACGACAGCTCACCAGGCCACTATAGGTGGCCGGCAGCACGACAGCTCACCAGGCCACTATAGGTGGCCGGCAGCACGACAGCTCACCATTCCACTGTAGGTGGCCGGCAGCACGACAGCTCACCGGTCCACTATAGGTGGCCTGCAGCACGACAGCTCACCAGGCCACTATAGGTGGCCAGCAGCACGACAGCTCACCAGGTCACTATAGGTGGCCGGCAGCACAACAGCTCACCAGGCCACTATAGGTGGCTGGCAGCACGACAGCTCACCAGACCACTATAGGTGGCCGGCAGCACGACAGCTCACCAGGCCACTATAGGTGGCCGGCAGCACAACAGCTCACCAGGCCACTATAGGTAGCCGGCAGCACGACAGCTCACCAGGCCACTATAGGTGGCCGGTAGCACGACAGCTCACCAGGCCACTATAGGTGGCCGGCAGCACGACAGCTCACCAGGCCACTATAGGTGACCTGCAGCACGACAGCTCACCAGGCCGCTATAGGTGGGCGGCAGCACAACAGCTCACCAGGCCACTATAGGTTGCTGGCAGCACGACAGCTCACCAGGCCACTATAGGTGGCCGGCAGCACGACAGCTCACCAGGCCACTATAGGTGGCCGGCAGCACGACAGCTCACCAGGCCACTATAGGTGGCCGGCAGCACGACAGCTCACCAGGCCACTATAGGTGGCCGGCAGCACGACAGCTCACCAGGCCACTATAGGTGGCCGGCAGCACGACAGCTCACCAGACCACTATATGTGGCCGGCAGCACGACAGCTCACCAGGCCACTATAGGTAGCCGGCAGCACGACAGCTCACCAGGCCACTATAGGTGGCCGGCAGCACGACAGCTCACCCGGCCACTATAGGTGGCCGGCAGCACAACAGCTCACCAGACCACTATAGGTGGCCGGCAGCACGTCAGCTCACCAGGCCACTATAGGTGGCTGGCAGCACGACAGCTCACCAGACCACTATAGGTGGCGTGCAGCACGACAGCTCACTAGACCATTATAGGTGGCCGGTAAGACGGCAGCTCACCAGGTCACTATAGGTCTCCGGTAGCACGAAAGCTCACCAGGTCACTATAGGTGGCCGGCAGCACAAAAGCTCACCAGGCCACTATAGGTTGCTGGTAGCACGACAGCTCACTTGACCATTATAGGTGGCCGGCAGTACGACAGGTCACCAGGCCACTATAGGTGGCCGGTAGCACGACAGCTCACCAGGTCACTATAGGTGGCCGGCAGCACTACAGCTCTCTTGACCATTATAGGTGGGCAGCAGCACAACAGCTCACCAGGCCACTATAGGTGGCCGGCAGCACAACAGCTCACCAGGCCACTGGTGAATGGCAGCACGACAGTTCACCAGGCTACTATAGGTGGCCGGCAGCACGACAGCTCACCAGGCCACTATAGGTGGCCGGCAGCACGACAGCTCACCAGGCCACTATTAGTGGCCGGCAGCACGACAGCTCACCAGGCCACTATAGGTGGCCGGCAGCACGACAGCTCACCAGGCCACTATAGGTGGCCGGCAGCACGACAGCTCACCAGGCCACTATAGGTGGCCGGCAGCACGACAGCTCACCAGGCCACTATAGGTGACCGGCAGCACGACAGTTCACCAGGCCACTATAGGTGGCCGGCACCACGACAGCTCACCAGGCCACTATAGGTGGCCGGCAGCACGACAGCTCACCAGGCCACTATAGGTTGCCGGCAGCATGACAGCTCACCAGGCCACTATAGGTGGCCGGCAGCACGACAGCTCACTAGACCATTATGGGTGGCCGGCAGCACGATAGATCACCAGGCCACTATAAGTGGCCGGTAGCACGACAGCTCACCAGGCCACTATAGGTGGCCGGCAGCACGACAGCTCACCAGGCCACTATAGGTGGCCGGCAGCACGACAGCTCACCAGGCCACTATAGGTGGCCGGCAACACGACAGCTCACGATTCCACTATAGGAGGCCAGCAGCACAACAGCTCACCAGTCCACTATAGGTGGCCGGCAACACGACAGCTCACCAGGCCACTATAGGTGACCGGCAGCACGACAGCTCACCAGGCCGCTATAGGTGGGCGGCAGCACAACAGCTCACCAGGCCACTATAGGTTGCTGGCAGCACGACAACTCACCAGGCCACTATAGGTGGCCGGCAGCACGACAGCTCACCAGGCCACTATAGGTAGCCGGCAGCACGACAGCTCACCAGGCCACTACAGGTGGCCGGCAGCACGACAGCTCACCAGGCCACTATAGGTGGCCGGCAGCACGACAGCTCACCAGACCACTATAGGTGGCCGGCAGCACGACAGCTCACCAGGCCACTATAGGTAGCCGGCAGCACGACAGCTCACCAGGCCACTATAGGTGGCCGGCAGCACGACAGCTTACCAGGCCACTATAGGTGGCCGGCAGCACGACAGCTCACCAGACCACTATAGGTGGCCGGCAGCACGACAGCTCACCAGGCCACTATAGGTGGCCGGCAGCACAACAGCTCACCAGGCCACTATAGGTGGCTGGCAGCACGACAGCTCACCAGGCTACTATAGGTGGCCGGCAGCACGACAGCTCACCAGGCCACTATAGGTGGCCGGCAGCACGACAGCTCACCAGGCCACTATAGGTGGCCGGCATCTCGACAGGTCACCAGGCCACTATAGGTGGCCGGCTACTCGACATCACACCAAGCCAATATAGATGGTCGGTAGCACGACAGCTCACCAGTCCACTATAGGTGGTCGGCAGCACGACAGCTCTCCAGGCCACTATAGGTGGCCAGCAGCACGACAGCTCACCAGGCCACTATAGGTGGCCGGCAGCACGACAGCTCACCAGGCCACTATAGGTGGCCGGCAGCACAACAGCTCACCAGGCCACTATAGGTGGCCGGCAGCACGACAGCTCACCAGGCCACTATAGGTGGCCAGCAGCACGACAGCTCACCAGGCCACTATAGGTGGCCGGCAGCACAACAGCTCACCAGGCCACTATAGGTAGCCGGCAGCACGACAGGTCACCAGGCCACTATAGGTGGCCGGTAGCACGACAGCTCACCAGGCCACTATAGGTGGCCGGCAGCACTACAGCTCACTTGACCATTATAGGTGGGCAGCAGCACAACAGGTCACCAGGCCACTATAGGTGGCCGGCAGCACAACAGCTCACCAGGCCACTGGTGAATGGCAGCACGACAGCTCACCAGGCTACTATAGGTGGCCGGCAGCACGACAGCTCACCAGGCCACTATAGGTGGCCGGCAGCACGACAGCTCACCAGGCCACTATAGGTGGCCGGCAGCACGACAGCTCAGCATTCCACTATAGGTGGCCGGCAGCACAACAGCTCACCAGTCCACTATAGGTGGCCGGCAACACGACAGCTCACCAGGCCACTATGGGTGGCCGGCAGCACGACAGCTCACCAGGCCACTATAGGTGGCCGGCAGCACGACAGCTCACCAGGCCGCTATAGGTGGCCGGCAGCACGACAGCTCACCCGGCCACTATAGGTGGCCGGCAGCACGACAGCTCACCAGACCACTATAGGTGGCCGGCAGCACGACAGCTCACCAGGCCACTATAGGTGGCCGGCAGCACAACAGCTCACCAGGCCACTATAGGTGGCTGGCAGCACGACAGCTCACCAGGCTACTATAGGTGGCCGGCAGCACGAGAGCTCACCAGGCCACTATAGGTGGCCGGCAGCACGACAGCTCACCAGGCCACTATAGGTGGCCGGCATCTCGACACGTCACCAGGCCACTATAGGTGGCCGGCTACTCGACATCTCACCAGGCCAATATAGATGGCCGGTAGCACGACAGCTCACCAGTCCACTATAGGTTGTCGGCAGCACGACAGCTCTCCAGGCCACTATAGGTGGCCGGCAGCACGACAGCTCACCATTCCACTATAGGTGGCCGGCAGCACAATAGCTCACCAGTCCACTAAAGGTGGCCGGCAACACGACAGCTCACCAGGCCGCTATAGGTGGGCGGCAGCACAACAGCTCACCAGGCCACTATAGGTTGCTGGCAGCACGACAGCTCACCAGGCCACTATAGGTGGCCGGCAGCACGACAGCTCACCAGGCCACTATAGGTGGCCGGCAGCACGACAGCTCACCAGGCCACTATAGGTGGCCGGCAGCACGACAGCTCACCAGGCCACTATAGGTGGCCGGCAGCACGACAGCTCACCAGACCACTATATGTGGCCGGCAGCACGACAGCTCACCAGGCCACTATAGGTAGCCGGCAGCACGACAGCTCACCAGGCCACTATAGGTGGCCGGGAGCACGACAGCTCACCCGGCCACTATAGGTGGCCGGCAACACGACAGCTCACCATTCCACTATAGGAGGCCGGCAGCACAACAGCTCACCAGTCCACTATAGGTGGCCGGCAGCACGACAGCTCACCAGGCCACTATAGGTAGCCGGCAGCACGACAGCTCACCAGGCCACTATAGGTGGCCGGCAGCACGACAGCTCACCCGGCCACTATAGGTGGCCGGCAGCACGACAGCTCACCAGGCCACTATAGGTGGCCGGCAGCACAACAGCTCACCAGACCACTATATGTGGCCGGCAGCACGACAGCTCACCAGGCCGCTATAGGTGGCCGGCAGCACGACAGCTCACCAGGCCACTATAGGTGGCCGGCAGCACGACAGCTCACCAGGCCACTATAGGTGGCCGGCAGCACGACAGCTCACCAGGCCACTATAGGTGGCCGGCAGCACGACAGCTCACCAGACCACTATATGTGGCCGGCAGCACGACAGCTCACCAGGCCACTATAGGTAGCCGGCAGCACGACAGCTCACCAGGCCACTATAGGTGGCCGGCAGCACGACAGCTCACCAGGCCACTATAGGTGGCCGGCAGCACGACAGCTCACCCGGCCACTATAGGTGGCCGGCAGCACGACAGCTCACCAGACAACTATAGGTGGCCGGCAGCACGTCAGCTCACCAGGCCACTATAGGTGGCTGGCAGCACGACAGCTCACCAGACCACTATAGGTGGCCGGCAGCACGACAGCTCACTAGACCATTATAGGTGGCCGGTAAGACGGCAGCTCACCAGGTCACTATAGGTCTCCGGTAGCACGAAAGCTCACCAGGTCACTATAGGTGGCCGGCAGCACAAAAGCTCACTAGGCCACTATAGGTGGCTGGTAGCACGAAAGCTCACTTGACCATTATAGGTGGCCGGCAGCACGACAGCTCACCAGGCCACTATAGGTGGCCGGTAGCACGACAGCTCACCAGGCCACTATAGGTGGCCGGCAGCACTGCAGCTCACTTGACCATTATAGGTGGGCAGCAGCACAACAGCTCACCAGGCCACTATAGGTGACCGGCAGCACAACAGCTCACCAGGCCACTGGTGAATGGCAGCACGACAGTTCACCAGGCTACTATAGGTGGCCGGCAGCAGGACAGCTCACCAGGCCACTATAGGTGGCCGGCAGCACGACAGCTCACCAGGCCACTATAGGTGGCCGGCAGCACGACAGCTCACCAGGCCACTATAGGTGGCCGGCAGCACGACAGCTCACCAGGCCACTATAGGTGGCCGGCAGCACGACAGCTCACCAGGCCACTATAGGTGACCGGCAGCACGACAGTTCACCAGGCCACTTTAGGTGGCCGGCACCACGACAGCTCACCAGGCCACTATAGGTGGCCGGCAGCACGACAGCTCACCAGGCCACTATAGGTTGCCGGCAGCATGACAGCTCACCAGGCCACTATAGGTGGCCGGCAGCACGACAGCTCACTAGACCATTATGGGTGGCCGGCAGCACGATAGATCACCAGGCCACTATAAGTGGCCGGTAGCACGACAGCTCACCAGGCCACTATAGGTGGCCGGCAGCACGACAGCTCACCAGGCCACTATAGGTGGCCGGCAGCACGACAGCTCACCAGGCCACTATAGGTGGCCGGCAACACGACAGCTCACCATTCCACTATAGGAGGCCGGCAGCACAACAGCTCACCAGTCCACTATAGGTGGCCGGCAACACGACAGCTCACCAGGCCACTATAGGTGACCGGCAGCACGACAGCTCACCAGGCCGCTATAGGTGGGCGGCAGCACAACAGCTCACCAGGCCTCTATAGGTGGCCGGCAGCACAACAGCTCACCAGGCCACTATAGGTAGCCGGCAGCACGACAGCTCACCAGGCCACTATAGGTGGCCGGTAGCACGACAGCTCACCAGGCCACTATAGGTGGCCGGCAGCACAACAGCTCACCAGTCCACTATAGGTGGCCGGCAACACGACAGCTCACCAGGCCACTATAGGTGACCGGCAGCACGACAGCTCACCAGGCCGCTATAGGTGGGCGGCAGCACAACAGCTCACCAGGCCTCTATAGGTGGCCGGCAGCACAACAGCTCACCAGGCCACTATAGGTAGCCGGCAGCACGACAGCTCACCAGGCCGCTATAGGTGGGCGGCAGCACAACAGCTCACCAGGCCTCTATAGGTGGCCGGCAGCACAACAGCTCACCAGGCCACTATAGGTAGCCGGCAGCACAACAGCTCACCAGGCCTCTATAGGTGGCCGGCAGCACAACAGCTCACCAGGCCACTATAGGTAGCCGGCAGCACAACAGCTCACCAGGCCACTATAGGTAGCCGGCAGCACGACAGCTCACCAGGCCACTATAGGTGGCCGGTAGCACAACAGCTCACCAGGCCACAATAGGTGGCCGGCAGCACAACAGCTCACCAGGCCGCTGGTGAATGGCAGCACGACAGCTCACCAGGCTACTATAGGTGGCCCGCAGCACGACAGCACGACAGCTCACCAGGCCACTATAGGTGGCCGGCAGCACGACAGCTCACCAGGCCACTATAGGTGGCCGGCAGCACGACAGCTCACCAGGCCACTATAGGTGGCCGGCAGCACGACAGCTCACCATTCCACTATAGGTGGCCGGCAGCACAACAGCTCACCAGTCCACTATAGGTGGCCGGCAACACGACAGCTCACCAGGCCACTATAGGTGGCCGGCAGCACGACAGCTCACCAGGCCACTATAGGTGACCGGCAGCACGACAGCGCACCAGGCCGCTATAGGTGGGCGGCAGCACAACAGCTCACCAGGCCACTATAGGTTGCTGGCAGCACGACAACTCACCAGGCCACTATAGGTGGCCGGCAGCACGACAGCTCACCAGGCCACTATAGGTGGCCGGCAGCACAACAGCTCACCAGGCCACTATAGGTAGCCGGCAGCACGACAGCTCACCAGGCCACTATAGGTGGCCGGTAGCACGACAGCTCACCAGGCCACTATAGGTGGCTGGCAGCACTACAGCTCACTTGACCATTATAGGTGCGCAGCAGCACAACAGCTCACCAGGCCACAATAGGTGGCCGGCAGCACAACAGCTCACCAGGCCACTGGTGAATGGCAGCACGACAGCTCACCAGGCTACTATAGGTGGCCGGCAGCACGACAGCACGACAGCTCACCAGGCCACTATAGGTGGCCGGCAGCACGACAGCTCACCAGGCCACTATAGGTGGCCGGCAGCACGACAGCTCACCATTCCACTATAGGTGGCCGGCAGCACAACAGCTCACCAGTCCACTATAGGTGGCCGGCAACACGACAGCTCACCAGGCCACTATAGGTGGCCGGCAGCACGACAGCTCACCAGGCCACTATAGGTGACCGGCAGCACGACAGCGCACCAGGCCGCTATAGGTGGGCGGCAGCACAACAGCTCACCAGGCCACTATAGGTTGCTGGCAGCACGACAACTCACCAGGCCACTATAGGTGGCCGGCAGCACGACAGCTCACCAGGCCACTATAGGTAGCCGGCAGCACGACAGCTCACCAGGCCACTACAGGTGGCCGGTAGCACGACAGCTCACCAGGCCACTATAGGTGGCCGGCAGCACGACAGCTCACCAGACCACTATAGGTGGCCGGCAGCACGACAGCTCACCAGGCCACTATAGGTAGCCGGCAGCACGACAGCTCACCAGGCCACTATAGGTGGCCGGCAGCACGACAGCTCACCAGGCCACTATAGGTGGCCGGCAGCACGACAGCTCACCAGACCACTATAGGTGGCCGGCAGCACGACAGCTCACCAGGCCACTATAGGTGGCCGGCAGCACAACAGCTCACCAGGCCACTATAGGTGGCTAGCAGCACGACAGCTCACCAGGCTACTATAGGTGGCCGGCAGCACGACAGCTCACCAGGCCACTATAGGTGGCCGGCAGCACGACAGCTCACCAGGCCACTATAGGTGGCCGGCATCTCGACAGGTCACCAGGCCACTATAGGTGGCCAGCTACTCGACATCTCACCAGGCCAATATAGATGGCCGGTAGCACGACAGCTCACCAGTCCACTATAGGTGGTCGGCAGCACGACAGCTCTCCAGGCCACTATAGGTGGCCAGCAGCACGACAGCTCACCAGGCCACTATAGGTGGCCGGCAGCACGACAGCTCACCAGGCCACTATAGGTGGCCGGCAGCACGACAGCTCACCAGGCCACTATAGGTGGCCGGCAGCACGACAGCTCACCATTCCACTGTAGGTGGCCGGCAGCACGACAGTTCACCAGGCCACTATAGGTGGCCGGCAGCACGACAGCTCACCAGGCCACTATAGGTGGCCGGCAGCACGACAGCTCACCAGGCCACTATAGGTGGCCGGCAGCACGACAGCTCACCAGACCACTATATGTGGCCGGCAGCACGACAGCTCACCAGGCCACTATAGGTAGCCGGCAGCACGACAGCTCACCAGGCCACTATAGGTGGCCGGCAGCACGACAGCTCACCCGGCCACTATAGGTGGCCGGCAGCACGACAGCTCACCAGACAACTATAGGTGGCCGGCAGCACGTCAGCTCACCAGGCCACTATAGGTGGCTGGCAGCACGACAGCTCACCAGGCCACTATAGGTGGCCGGCAGCACAACAGCTCACCAGGCCACTATAGGTGGCTGGCAGCACGACAGCTCACCAGGCTACTATAGGTGGCCGGCAGCACGAGAGCTCACCAGGCCACTATAGGTTGCCGGCAGCACGACAGCTCACCAGGCCACTATAGGTGGCCGGCATCTCGACACGTCACCAGGCCACTATAGGTGGCCGGCTACTCGACATCTCACCAGGCCAATATAGATGGCCGGCAGCACGACAGCTCAGCATTCCACTATAGGTGGCCGGCAGCACAACAGCTCACCAGTCCACTATAGGTGGCCGGCAACACGACAGCTCACCAGGCCACTATAGGTGGCCGGCAGCACGACAGCTCACCATTCCACTATAGGTGGCCGGCAGCACAATAGCTCACCAGTCCACTAAAGGTGGCCGGCAACACGACAGCTCACCAGGCCACTATAGGTGGCCGGCAGCACTACAGCTCACTTGACCATTATAGGTGGGCAGCAGCACAACAGCTCACCAGGCCACTATAGGTGGCCGGCAGCACAACAGCTCACCAGGCCACTGGTGAATGGCAGCACAACAGCTCACCAGGCTACTATAGGTGGCCGGCAGCACGACAGCTCACCAGGCCACTATAGGTGGCCGGCAGCACGACAGCTCACCAGGCCACTATAGGTGGCCGGCAGCACGACAGCTCAGCATTCCACTATAGGTGGCCGGCAGCACAACAGCTCACCAGTCCACTATAGGTGGCCGGCAACACGACAGCTCACCAGGCCACTATAGGTGGCCGGCAGCACGACAGCTCACCAGGCCACTATAGGTGGCCGGCATCTCGACAGGTCACCAGGCCACTATAGGTGGCCGGCTACTCGACATCACACCAAGCCAATATAGATGGTCGGTAGCACGACAGCTCACCAGTCCACTATAGGTGGTCGGCAGCACGACAGCTCTCCAGGCCACTATAGGTGGCCAGCAGCACGACAGCTCACCAGGCCACTATAGGTGGCCGGCAGCACGACAGCTCACCAGGCCACTATAGGTGGCCGGCAGCACAACAGCTCACCAGGCCACTATAGGTGGCCGGCAGCACGACAGCTCACCAGGCCACTATAGGTGGCCAGCAGCACGACAGCTCACCAGGTCACTATAGGTGGCCGGCAGCACAGCAGCTCACCAGGCCACTATAGGTGGCTGGCAGCACGACAGCTCACCAGACCACTATAGGTGGCCGGCAGCACGACAGCTCACCAGGCCACTATAGGTAGCCGGCAGCACGACAGGTCACCAGGCCACTATAGGTGGCCGGTAGCACGACAGCTCACCAGGCCACTATAGGTGGCCGGCAGCACTACAGCTCACTTGACCATTATAGGTGGGCAGCAGCACAACAGCTCACCAGGCCACTATAGGTGGCCGGCAGCACAACAGCTCACCAGGCCACTGGTGAATGGCAGCACGACAGCTCACCAGGCTACTATAGGTGGCCGGCAGCACGACAGCTCACCAGGCCACTATAGGTGGCCGGCAGCACGACAGCTCACCAGGCCACTATAGGTGGCCAGCAGCACGACAGCTCACCAGGTCACTATAGGTGGCCGGCAGCACAACAGCTCACCAGGCCACTATAGGTGGCTGGCAGCACGACAGCTCACCAGACCACTATAGGTGGCCGGCAGCACGACAGCTCACCAGGCCACTATAGGTGGCCGGCAGCACAACAGCTCACCAGGCCACTATAGGTAGCCGGCAGCACGACAGGTCACCAGGCCACTATAGGTGGCCGGTAGCACGACAGCTCACCAGGCCACTATAGGTGGCCGGCAGCACTACAGCTCACTTGACCATTATAGGTGGGCAGCAGCACAACAGCTCACCAGGCCACTATAGGTGGCCGGCAGCACAACAGCTCACCAGGCCACTGGTGAATGGCAGCACGACAGCTCACCAGGCTACTATAGGTGGCCGGCAGCACGACAGCTCACCAGGCCACTATAGGTGGCCGGCAGCACGACAGCTCACCAGGCCACTATAGGTGGCCGGCAGCACGACAGCTCAGCATTCCACTATAGGTGGCCGGCAGCACAACAGCTCACCAGTCCACTATAGGTGGCCGGCAACACGACAGCTCACCAGGCCACTATAGGTGGCCGGCAGCACGACAGCTCACCAGGCCACTATAGGTGGCCGGCAGCACGACAGCTCACCAGGCCGCTATAGGTGGCCGGCAGCACGACAGCTCACCCGGCCACTATAGGTGGCCGGCAGCACGACAGCTCACCAGACCACTATAGGTGGCCGGCAGCACGACAGCTCACCAGGCCACTATAGGTGGCCGGCAGCACAACAGCTCACCAGGCCACTATAGGTGGCTGGCAGCACGACAGCTCACCAGGCTACTATAGGTGGCCGGCAGCACGAGAGCTCACCAGGCCACTATAGGTGGCCGGCAGCACGACAGCTCACCAGGCCACTATAGGTGGCCGGCATCTCGACACGTCACCAGGCCACTATAGGTGGCCGGCTACTCGACATCTCACCAGGCCAATATAGATGGCCGGTAGCACGACAGCTCACCAGTCCACTATAGGTTGTCGGCAGCACGACAGCTCTCCAGGCCACTATAGGTGGCCGGCAGCACGACAGCTCACCATTCCACTATAGGTGGCCGGCAGCACAATAGCTCACCAGTCCACTAAAGGTGGCCGGCAACACGACAGCTCACCAGGCCGCTATAGGTGGGCGGCAGCACAACAGCTCACCAGGCCACTATAGGTTGCTGGCAGCACGACAGCTCACCAGGCCACTATAGGTGGCCGGCAGCACGACAGCTCACCAGGCCACTATAGGTGGCCGGCAGCACGACAGCTCACCAGGCCACTATAGGTGGCCGGCAGCACGACAGCTCACCAGACCACTATATGTGGCCGGCAGCACGACAGCTCACCAGGCCACTATAGGTAGCCGGCAGCACGACAGCTCACCAGGCCACTATAGGTGGCCGGCAACACGACAGCTCACCATTCCACTATAGGAGGCCGGCAGCACAACAGCTCACCAGGCCACTATAGGTGGCCGGCAGCACGACAGCTCACCAGGCCACTATAGGTGGCCGGCAGCACGACAGCTCACCAGACCACTATATGTGGCCGGCAGCACGACAGCTCACCAGGCCACTATAGGTAGCCGGCAGCACGACAGCTCACCAGGCCACTATAGGTTGCCGGCAGCATGACAGCTCACCAGGCCACTATAGGTGGCCGGCAGCACGACAGCTCACTAGACCATTATGGGTGGCCGGCAGCACGATAGATCACCAGGCCACTATAAGTGGCCGGTAGCACGACAGCTCACCAGGCCACTATAGGTGGCCGGCAGCACGACAGCTCACCAGGCCACTATAGGTGGCCGGCAGCACGACAGCTCACCAGGCCACTATAGGTGGCCGGCAGCACGACAGCTCACCAGGCCACTATAGGTGGCCGGCAGCACGACAGCTCACCAGGCCACTATAGGTGGCCGGCAGCACGACAGCTCACCAGACCACTATATGTGGCCGGCAGCACGACAGCTCACCAGGCCACTATAGGTAGCCGGCAGCACGACAGCTCACCAGGCCACTATAGGTGGCCAGCTACTCGACATCTCACCAGGCCAATATAGATGGCCGGTAGCACGACAGCTCACCAGTCCACTATAGGTGGTCGGCAGCACGACAGCTCTCCAGGCCACTATAGGTGGCCAGCAGCACGACAGCTCACCAGGCCACTATAGGTGGCCGGCAGCACGACAGCTCACCAGGCCACTATAGGTGGCCGGCAGCACGACAGCTCACCAGGCCACTATAGGTGGCTGGCAGCACGACAGCTCACCAGTCCACTAAAGGTGGCCGGCAACACGACAGCTCACCAGGCCACTATAGGTGGCCGGCAGCACTACAGCTCACTTGACCATTATAGGTGGGCAGCAGCACAACAGCTCACCAGGCCACTATAGGTGGCCGGCAGCACAACAGCTCACCAGGCCACTGGTGAATGGCAGCACGACAGCTCACCAGGCTACTATAGGTGGCCGGCAGCACGACAGCTCACCAGGCCACTATAGGTGGCCGGCAGCACAATAGCTCACCAGTCCACTAAAGGTGGCCGGCAACACGACAGCTCACCAGGCCACTATAGGTGGCCGGCAGCACTACAGCTCACTTGACCATTATAGGTGGGCAGCAGCACAACAGCTCACCAGGCCACTATAGGTGGCCGGCAGCACGACAGCTCACCAGGCCACTATAGGTGGCCGGCAGCACGACAGCTCACCAGGCCACTATAGGTGACCGGCAGCACGACAGTTCACCAGGCCACTTTAGGTGGCCGGCACCACGACAGCTCACCAGGCCACTATAGGTGGCCGGCAGCACGACAGCTCACCAGGCCACTATAGGTTGCCGGCAGCATGACAGCTCACCAGGCCACTATAGGTGGCCGGCAGCACGACAGCTCACTAGACCATTATGGGTGGCCGGCAGCACGATAGATCACCAGGCCACTATAAGTGGCCGGTAGCACGACAGCTCACCAGGCCACTATAGGTGGCCGGCAGCACGACAGCTCACCAGGCCACTATAGGTGGCCGGCAGCACGACAGCTCACCAGGCCACTATAGGTGGCCGGCAACACGACAGCTCACCATTCCACTATAGGAGGCCGGCAGCACAACAGCTCACCAGTCCACTATAGGTGGCCGGCAACACGACAGCTCACCAGGCCACTATAGGTGACCGGCAGCACGACAGCTCACCAGGCCGCTATAGGTGGGCGGCAGCACAACAGCTCACCAGGCCTCTATAGGTGGCCGGCAGCACAACAGCTCACCAGGCCACTATAGGTAGCCGGCAGCACGACAGCTCACCAGGCCACTATAGGTGGCCGGTAGCACGACAGCTCACCAGGCCACTATAGGTGGCCGGCAGCACAACAGCTCACCAGTCCACTATAGGTGGCCGGCAACACGACAGCTCACCAGGCCACTATAGGTGACCGGCAGCACGACAGCTCACCAGGCCGCTATAGGTGGGCGGCAGCACAACAGCTCACCAGGCCTCTATAGGTGGCCGGCAGCACAACAGCTCACCAGGCCACTATAGGTAGCCGGCAGCACGACAGCTCACCAGGCCGCTATAGGTGGGCGGCAGCACAACAGCTCACCAGGCCTCTATAGGTGGCCGGCAGCACAACAGCTCACCAGGCCACTATAGGTAGCCGGCAGCACAACAGCTCACCAGGCCTCTATAGGTGGCCGGCAGCACAACAGCTCACCAGGCCACTATAGGTAGCCGGCAGCACAACAGCTCACCAGGCCACTATAGGTAGCCGGCAGCACGACAGCTCACCAGGCCACTATAGGTGGCCGGTAGCACAACAGCTCACCAGGCCACAATAGGTGGCCGGCAGCACAACAGCTCACCAGGCCGCTGGTGAATGGCAGCACGACAGCTCACCAGGCTACTATAGGTGGCCCGCAGCACGACAGCACGACAGCTCACCAGGCCACTATAGGTGGCCGGCAGCACGACAGCTCACCAGGCCACTATAGGTGGCCGGCAGCACGACAGCTCACCAGGCCACTATAGGTGGCCGGCAGCACGACAGCTCACCATTCCACTATAGGTGGCCGGCAGCACAACAGCTCACCAGTCCACTATAGGTGGCCGGCAACACGACAGCTCACCAGGCCACTATAGGTGGCCGGCAGCACGACAGCTCACCAGGCCACTATAGGTGACCGGCAGCACGACAGCGCACCAGGCCGCTATAGGTGGGCGGCAGCACAACAGCTCACCAGGCCACTATAGGTTGCTGGCAGCACGACAACTCACCAGGCCACTATAGGTGGCCGGCAGCACGACAGCTCACCAGGCCACTATAGGTGGCCGGCAGCACAACAGCTCACCAGGCCACTATAGGTAGCCGGCAGCACGACAGCTCACCAGGCCACTATAGGTGGCCGGTAGCACGACAGCTCACCAGGCCACTATAGGTGGCTGGCAGCACTACAGCTCACTTGACCATTATAGGTGCGCAGCAGCACAACAGCTCACCAGGCCACAATAGGTGGCCGGCAGCACAACAGCTCACCAGGCCACTGGTGAATGGCAGCACGACAGCTCACCAGGCTACTATAGGTGGCCGGCAGCACGACAGCATGACAGCTCACCAGGCCACTATAGGTGGCCGGCAGCACGACAGCTCACCAGGCCACTATAGGTGGCCGGCAGCACGACAGCTCACCATTCCACTATAGGTGGCCGGCAGCACAACAGCTCACCAGTCCACTATAGGTGGCCGGCAACACGACAGCTCACCAGGCCACTATAGGTGGCCGGCAGCACGACAGCTCACCAGGCCACTATAGGTGACCGGCAGCACGACAGCGCACCAGGCCGCTATAGGTGGGCGGCAGCACAACAGCTCACCAGGCCACTATAGGTTGCTGGCAGCACGACAACTCACCAGGCCACTATAGGTGGCCGGCAGCACGACAGCTCACCAGGCCACTATAGGTAGCCGGCAGCACGACAGCTCACCAGGCCACTACAGGTGGCCGGTAGCACGACAGCTCACCAGGCCACTATAGGTGGCCGGCAGCACGACAGCTCACCAGACCACTATAGGTGGCCGGCAGCACGACAGCTCACCAGGCCACTATAGGTAGCCGGCAGCACGACAGCTCACCAGGCCACTATAGGTGGCCGGCAGCACGACAGCTCACCAGGCCACTATAGGTGGCCGGCAGCACGACAGCTCACCAGACCACTATAGGTGGCCGGCAGCACGACAGCTCACCAGGCCACTATAGGTGGCCGGCAGCACAACAGCTCACCAGGCCACTATAGGTGGCTAGCAGCACGACAGCTCACCAGGCTACTATAGGTGGCCGGCAGCACGACAGCTCACCAGGCCACTATAGGTGGCCGGCAGCACGACAGCTCACCAGGCCACTATAGGTGGCCGGCATCTCGACAGGGCACCAGGCCACTATAGGTGGCCAGCTACTCGACATCTCACCAGGCCAATATAGATGGCCGGTAGCACGACAGCTCACCAGTCCACTATAGGTGGTCGGCAGCACGACAGCTCTCCAGGCCACTATAGGTGGCCAGCAGCACGACAGCTCACCAGGCCACTATAGGTGGCCGGCAGCACGACAGCTCACCAGGCCACTATAGGTGGCCGGCAGCACGACAGCTCACCAGGCCACTATAGGTGGCCGGCAGCACGACAGCTCACCATTCCACTGTAGGTGGCCGGCAGCACGACAGTTCACCAGGCCACTATAGGTGGCCGGCAGCACGACAGCTCACCAGGCCACTATAGGTGGCCGGCAGCACGACAGCTCACCAGGCCACTATAGGTGGCCGGCAGCACGACAGCTCACCAGACCACTATATGTGGCCGGCAGCACGACAGCTCACCAGGCCACTATAGGTAGCCGGCAGCACGACAGCTCACCAGGCCACTATAGGTGGCCGGCAGCACGACAGCTCACCCGGCCACTATAGGTGGCCGGCAGCACGACAGCTCACCAGACAACTATAGGTGGCCGGCAGCACGTCAGCTCACCAGGCCACTATAGGTGGCTGGCAGCACGACAGCTCACCAGACCACTATAGGTGGCCGGCAGCACGACAGCTCACTAGACCATTATAGGTGGCCGGTAAGACGGCAGCTCACCAGGTCACTATAGGTCTCCGGTAGCATGAAAGCTCACCAGGTCACTATAGGTGGCCGGCAGCACAAAAGCTCACCAGGCCACTATAGGTGGCTGGTAGCACGACAGCTCACTTGACCATTATAGGTGGCCGGCAGCACGACAGCTCACCAGGCCACTATAGGTGGCCGGTAGCACGACAGCTCACCAGGCCACTATAGGTGGCCGGCAGCACTACAGCTCACTTGACCATTATAGGTGGGCAGCAGCACAACAGCTCACCAGGCCACTATAGGTGACCGGCAGCACAACAGCTCACCAGGCCACTGGTGAATGGCAGCACGACAGTTCACCAGGCTACTATAGGTGGCCGGCAGCACGACAGCTCACCAGGCCACTATAGGTGGCCGGCAGCACGACAGCTCACCAGGCCACTATTAGTGGCCGGCAGCACGACAGCTCACCAGGCCACTATAGGTGGCCGGCAGCACGACAGCTCACCAGGCCACTATAGGTGGCCGGCAGCACGACAGCTCACCAGGCCACTATAGGTGGCCGGCAGCATGACAGCTCACCAGGCCACTATAGGTGACCGGCAGCACGACAGTTCACCAGGCCACTATAGGTGGCCGGCACCACGACAGCTCACCAGGCCACTATAGGTGGCCGGCAGCACGACAGCTCACCAGGCCACTATAGGTTGCCGGCAGCATGACAGCTCACCAGGCCACTATAGGTGGCCGGCAGCACGACAGCTCACCAGGCCACTATAGGTGGCCGGCAGCACGTCAGCTCACCAGGCCACTATAGGTGGCCGGCAGCACGACAGCTCACCAGGCCACTATAGGTGGCCGGCAGCACGACAGCTCACCAGGCCACTATAGGTGGCCGGCAGCACGACAGCTCACCATTCCACTGTAGGTGGCCGGCAGCACGACAGTTCACCAGGCCACTATAGGTGGCCGGCAGCACGACAGCTCACCAGGCCACTATAGGTGGCCGGCAGCACGACAGCTCACCAGGCCACTATAGGTGGCCGGCAGCACGACAGCTCACCAGGCCACTATAGGTGGCCGGCAACACGACAGCTCACCAGGCCGCTATAGGTGGGCGGCAGCACAACAGCTCACCAGGCCGCTATAGGTGGCCGGCAGCACGACAGCTCACCAGGCCACTATAGGTGGCCGGCAGCACGACAGCTCACCAGACAACTATAGGTGGCCGGCAGCACGTCAGCTCACCAGGCCACTATAGGTGGCTGGCAGCACGACAGCTCACCAGGCCACTATAGGTGGCCGGCAGCACAACAGCTCACCAGGCCACTATAGGTGGCTGGCAGCACGACAGCTCACCAGGCTACTATAGGTGGCCGGCAGCACGAGAGCTCACCAGGCCACTATAGGTGGCCGGCAGCACGACAGCTCACCAGGCCACTATAGGTGGCCGGCATCTCGACACGTCACCAGGCCACTATAGGTGGCCGGCTACTCGACATCTCACCAGGCCAATATAGATGGCCGGCAGCACGACAGCTCAGCATTCCACTATAGGTGGCCGGCAGCACAACAGCTCACCAGTCCACTATAGGTGGCCGGCAACACGACAGCTCACCAGGCCACTATAGGTGGCCGGCAGCACGACAGCTCACCATTCCACTATAGGTGGCCGGCAGCACAATAGCTCACCAGTCCACTAAAGGTGGCCGGCAACACGACAGCTCACCAGGCCACTATAGGTGGCCGGCAGCACTACAGCTCACTTGACCATTATAGGTGGGCAGCAGCACAACAGCTCACCAGGCCACTATAGGTGGCCGGCAGCACAACAGCTCACCAGGCCACTGGTGAATGGCAGCACGACAGCTCACCAGGCTACTATAGGTGGCCGGCAGCACGACAGCTCACCAGGCCACTATAGGTGGCCGGCAGCACGACAGCTCACCAGGCCACTATAGGTGGCCGGCAGCACGACAGCTCACCAGGCCACTATAGGTGGCCGGCAGCACGACAGCTCAGCATTCCACTATAGGTGGCCGGCAGCACAACAGCTCACCAGTCCACTATAGGTGGCCGGCAACACGACAGCTCACCAGGCCACTATAGGTGGCCGGCAGCACGACAGCTCACCAGGCCACTATAGGTGGCCGGCATCTCGACAGGTCACCAGGCCACTATAGGTGGCCGGCTACTCGACATCACACCAAGCCAATATAGATGGTCGGTAGCACGACAGCTCACCAGTCCACTATAGGTGGTCGGCAGCACGACAGCTCTCCAGGCCACTATAGGTGGCCAGCAGCACGACAGCTCACCAGGCCACTATAGGTGGCCGGCAGCACGACAGCTCACCAGGCCACTATAGGTGGCCGGCAGCACAACAGCTCACCAGGCCACTATAGGTGGCCGGCAGCACGACAGCTCACCAGGCCACTATAGGTGGCCAGCAGCACGACAGCTCACCAGGTCACTATAGGTGGCCGGCAGCACAACAGCTCACCAGGCCACTATAGGTGGCTGGCAGCACGACAGCTCACCAGACCACTATAGGTGGCCGGCAGCACGACAGCTCACCAGGCCACTATAGGTAGCCGGCAGCACGACAGGTCACCAGGCCACTATAGGTGGCCGGTAGCACGACAGCTCACCAGGCCACTATAGGTGGCCGGCAGCACTACAGCTCACTTGACCATTATAGGTGGGCAGCAGCACAACAGCTCACCAGGCCACTATAGGTGGCCGGCAGCACAACAGCTCACCAGGCCACTGGTGAATGGCAGCACGACAGCTCACCAGGCTACTATAGGTGGCCGGCAGCACGACAGCTCACCAGGCCACTATAGGTGGCCGGTAGCACGACAGCTCACCAGGCCACTATAGGTGGCCGGCAGCACTACAGCTCACTTGACCATTATAGGTGGGCAGCAGCACAACAGCTCACCAGGCCACTATAGGTGGCCGGCAGCACAACAGCTCACCAGGCCACTGGTGAATGGCAGCACGACAGCTCACCAGGCTACTATAGGTGGCCGGCAGCACGACAGCTCACCAGGCCACTATAGGTGGCCGGCAGCACGACAGCTCACCAGGCCACTATAGGTGGCCGGCAGCACGACAGCTCAGCATTCCACTATAGGTGGCCGGCAGCACAACAGCTCACCAGTCCACTATAGGTGGCCGGCAACACGACAGCTCACCAGGCCACTATAGGTGGCCGGCAGCACGACAGCTCACCAGGCCACTATAGGTGGCCGGCAGCACGACAGCTCACCAGGCCGCTATAGGTGGCCGGCAGCACGACAGCTCACCCGGCCACTATAGGTGGCCGGCAGCACGACAGCTCACCAGACCACTATAGGTGGCCGGCAGCACGACAGCTCACCAGGCCACTATAGGTGGCCGGCAGCACAACAGCTCACCAGGCCACTATAGGTGGCTGGCAGCACGACAGCTCACCAGGCTACTATAGGTGGCCGGCAGCACGAGAGCTCACCAGGCCACTATAGGTGGCCGGCAGCACGACAGCTCACCAGGCCACTATAGGTGGCCGGCATCTCGACACGTCACCAGGCCACTATAGGTGGCCGGCTACTCGACATCTCACCAGGCCAATATAGATGGCCGGTAGCACGACAGCTCACCAGTCCACTATAGGTTGTCGGCAGCACGACAGCTCTCCAGGCCACTATAGGTGGCCGGCAGCACGACAGCTCACCATTCCACTATAGGTGGCCGGCAGCACAATAGCTCACCAGTCCACTAAAGGTGGCCGGCAACACGACAGCTCACCAGGCCGCTATAGGTGGGCGGCAGCACAACAGCTCACCAGGCCACTATAGGTTGCTGGCAGCACGACAGCTCACCAGGCCACTATAGGTGGCCGGCAGCACGACAGCTCACCAGGCCACTATAGGTGGCCGGCAGCACGACAGCTCACCAGGCCACTATAGGTGGCCGGCAGCACGACAGCTCACCAGGCCACTATAGGTGGCCGGCAGCACGACAGCTCACCATTCCACTATAGGTGGCCGGCAGCACAACAGCTCACCAGTCCACTATAGGTGGCCGGCAACACGACAGCTCACCAGGCCACTATAGGTGGCCGGCAGCACGACAGCTCACCAGGCCACTATAGGTGACCGGCAGCACGACAGCGCACCAGGCCGCTATAGGTGGGCGGCAGCACAACAGCTCACCAGGCCACTATAGGTTGCTGGCAGCACGACAACTCACCAGGCCACTATAGGTGGCCGGCAGCACGACAGCTCACCAGGCCACTATAGGTGGCCGGCAGCACAACAGCTCACCAGGCCACTATAGGTAGCCGGCAGCACGACAGCTCACCAGGCCACTATAGGTGGCTGGCAGCACTACAGCTCACTTGACCATTATAGGTGCGCAGCAGCACAACAGCTCACCAGGCCACAATAGGTGGCCGGCAGCACAACAGCTCACCAGGCCACTGGTGAATGGCAGCACGACAGCTCACCAGGCTACTATAGGTGGCCGGCAGCACGACAGCACGACAGCTCACCAGGCCACTATAGGTGGCCGGCAGCACGACAGCTCACCAGGCCACTATAGGTGGCCGGCAGCACGACAGCTCACCATTCCACTATAGGTGGCCGGCAGAACAACAGCTCACCAGTCCACTATAGGTGGCCGGCAACACGACAGCTCACCAGGCCACTATAGGTGGCCGGCAGCACGACAGCTCACCAGGCCACTATAGGTGACCGGCAGCACGACAGCGCACCAGGCCGCTTTAGGTGGGCGGCAGCACAACAGCTCACCAGGCCACTATAGGTTGCTGGCAGCACGACAACTCACCAGGCCACTATAGGTGGCCGGCAGCACGACAGCTCACCAGGCCACTATAGGTAGCCGGCAGCACGACAGCTCACCAGGCCACTACAGGTGGCCGGTAGCACGACAGCTCACCAGGCCACTATAGGTGGCCGGCAGCACGACAACTCACCAGACCACTATAGGTGGCCGGCAGCACGACAGCTCACCAGGCCACTATAGGTAGCCGGCAGCACGACAGCTCACCAGGCCACTATAGGTGGCCGGCAGCACGACAGCTCACCAGGCCACTATAGGTGGCCGGCAGCACGACAGCTCACCAGACCACTATAGGTGGCCGGCAGCACGACAGCTCACCAGGCCACTATAGGTGGCCGGCAGCACAACAGCTCACCAGGCCACTATAGGTGGCTAGCAGCACGACAGCTCACCAGGCTACTATAGGTGGCCGGCAGCACGACAGCTCACCAGGCCACTATAGGTGGCCGGCAGCACGACAGCTCACCAGGCCACTATAGGTGGCCGGCATCTCGACAGGTCACCAGGCCACTATAGGTGGCCAGCTACTCGACATCTCACCAGGCCAATATAGATGGCCGGTAGCACGACAGCTCACCAGTCCACTATAGGTGGTCGGCAGCACGACAGCTCTCCAGGCCACTATAGGTGGCCAGCAGCACGACAGCTCACCAGGCCACTATAGGTGGCCGGCAGCACGACAGCTCACCAGGCCACTATAGGTGGCCGGCAGCACGACAGCTCACCAGGCCACTATAGGTGGCCGGCAGCACGACAGCTCACCATTCCACTGTAGGTGGCCGGCAGCACGACAGTTCACCAGGCCACTATAGGTGGCCGGCAGCACGACAGCTCACCAGGCCACTATAGGTGGCCGGCAGCACGACAGCTCACCAGGCCACTATAGGTGGCCGGCAGCACGACAGCTCACCAGACCACTATATGTGGCCGGCAGCACGACAGCTCACCAGGCCACTATAGGTAGCCGGCAGCACGACAGCTCACCAGGCCACTATAGGTGGCCGGCAGAACGACAGCTCACCCGGCCACTATAGGTGGCCGGCAGCACGACAGCTCACCAGACAACTATAGGTGGCCGGCAGCACGTCAGCTCACCAGGCCACTATAGGTGGCTGGCAGCACGACAGCTCACCAGACCACTATAGGTGGCCGGCAGCACGACAGCTCACTAGACCATTATAGGTGGCCGGTAAGACGGCAGCTCACCAGGTCACTATAGGTCTCCGGTAGCATGAAAGCTCACCAGGTCACTATAGGTGGCCGGCAGCACAAAAGCTCACCAGGCCACTATAGGTGGCTGGTAGCACGACAGCTCACTTGACCATTATAGGTGGCCGGCAGCACGACAGCTCACCAGGCCACTATAGGTGGCCGGTAGCACGACAGCTCACCAGGCCACTATAGGTGGCCGGCAGCACTACAGCTCACTTGACCATTATAGGTGGGCAGCAGCACAACAGCTCACCAGGCCACTATAGGTGGCTGGCAGCACTACAGCTCACTTGACCATTATAGGTGCGCAGCAGCACAACAGCTCACCAGGCCACAATAGGTGGCCGGCAGCACAACAGCTCACCAGGCCACTGGTGAATGGCAGCACGACAGCTCACCAGGCTACTATAGGTGGCCGGCAGCACGACAGCACGACAGCTCACCAGGCCACTATAGGTGGCCGGCAGCACGACAGCTCACCAGGCCACTATAGGTGGCCGACAGCACGACAGCTCACCATTCCACTATAGGTGGCCGGCAGAACAACAGCTCACCAGTCCACTATAGGTGGCCGGCAACACGACAGCTCACCAGGCCACTATAGGTGGCCGGCAGCACGACAGCTCACCAGGCCACTATAGGTGACCGGCAGCACGACAGCGCACCAGGCCGCTTTAGGTGGGCGGCAGCACAACAGCTCACCAGGCCACTATAGGTTGCTGGCAGCACGACAACTCACCAGGCCACTATAGGTGGCCGGCAGCACGACAGCTCACCAGGCCACTATAGGTAGCCGGCAGCACGACAGCTCACCAGGCCACTATAGGTGGCCGGCAGCACGACAGCTCACCAGGCCACTATAGGTGGCCGGCAGCACGACAGCTCACCAGACCACTATAGGTGGCCGGCAGCACGACAGCTCACCAGGCCACTATAGGTGGCCGGCAGCACGACAACTCACCAGACCACTATAGGTGGCCGGCAGCACGACAGCTCACCAGGCCACTATAGGTAGCCGGCAGCACGACAGCTCACCAGGCCACTATAGGTGGCCGGCAGCACGACAGCTCACCAGGCCACTATAGGTGGCCGGCAGCACGACAGCTCACCAGGCCACTATAGGTGGCCGGCAGCACGACAGCTCACCAGGCCACTATAGGTGGCCGGCAGCACGACAGCTCACCAGGCCACTATAGGTGGCCGGCAGCACGACAGCTCACCAGGCCACTATAGGTGGCCGGCAGCACAACAGCTCACCAGGCCACTGGTGAATGGCAGCACGACAGCTCACCAGGCTACTATAGGTGGCCGGCAGCACGACAGCACGACAGCTCACCAGGCCACTATAGGTGGCCGGCAGCACGACAGCTCACCAGGCCACTATAGGTGGCCGACAGCACGACAGCTCACCATTCCACTATAGGTGGCCGGCAGAACAACAGCTCACCAGTCCACTATAGGTGGCCGGCAGCACGACAGCTCACCAGGCCACTATAGGTAGCCGGCAGCACGACAGCTCACCAGGCCACTATAGGTGGCCGGCAGCACGACAGCTCACCAGGCCACTATAGGTGGCCGGCAGCACGACAGCTCACCAGACCACTATAGGTGGCCGGCAGCACGACAGCTCACCAGGCCACTATAGGTGGCCGGCAGCACAACAGCTCACCAGGCCACTATAGGTGGCTAGCAGCACGACAGCTCACCAGGCTACTATAGGTGGCCGGCAGCACGACAGCTCACCAGGCCACTATAGGTGGCCGGCAGCACGACAGCTCACCAGGCCACTATAGGTGGCCGGCATCTCGACAGGTCACCAGGCCACTATAGGTGGCCAGCTACTCGACATCTCACCAGGCCAATATAGATGGCCGGTAGCACGACAGCTCACCAGTCCACTATAGGTGGTCGGCAGCACGACAGCTCTCCAGGCCACTATAGGTGGCCAGCAGCACGACAGCTCACCAGGCCACTATAGGTGGCCGGCAGCACGACAGCTCACCAGGCCACTATAGGTGGCCGGCAGCACGACAGCTCACCAGGCCACTATAGGTGGCCGGCAGCACGACAGCTCACCAGGCCACTATAGGTGGCCGGCAGCACGACAGCTCACCATTCCACTGTAGGTGGCCGGCAGCACGACAGTTCACCAGGCCACTATAGGTGGCCGGCAGCACGACAGCTCACCAGGCCACTATAGGTGGCCGGCAGCACGACAGCTCACCAGGCCACTATAGGTGGCCGGCAGCACGACAGCTCACCAGACCACTATATGTGGCCGGCAGCACGACAGCTCACCAGGCCACTATAGGTAGCCGGCAGCACGACAGCTCACCAGGCCACTATAGGTGGCCGGCAGAACGACAGCTCACCCGGCCACTATAGGTGGCCGGCAGCACGACAGCTCACCAGACAACTATAGGTGGCCGGCAGCACGTCAGCTCACCAGGCCACTATAGGTGGCTGGCAGCACGACAGCTCACCAGACCACTATAGGTGGCCGGCAGCACGACAGCTCACTAGACCATTATAGGTGGCCGGTAAGACGGCAGCTCACCAGGTCACTATAGGTCTCCGGTAGCATGAAAGCTCACCAGGTCACTATAGGTGGCCGGCAGCACAAAAGCTCACCAGGCCACTATAGGTGGCTGGTAGCACGACAGCTCACTTGACCATTATAGGTGGCCGGCAGCACGACAGCTCACCAGGCCACTATAGGTGGCCGGTAGCACGACAGCTCACCAGGCCACTATAGGTGGCCGGCAGCACTACAGCTCACTTGACCATTATAGGTGGGCAGCAGCACAACAGCTCACCAGGCCACTATAGGTGACCGGCAGCACAACAGCTCACCAGGCCACTGGTGAATGGCAGCACGACAGTTCACCAGGCTACTATAGGTGGCCGGCAGCACGACAGCTCACCAGGCCACTATAGGTGGCCGGCAGCACGACAGCTCACCAGGCCACTATTAGTGGCCGGCAGCACGACAGCTCACCAGGCCACTATAGGTGGCCGGCAGCACGACAGCTCACCAGGCCACTATAGGTGGCCGGCAGCACGACAGCTCACCAGGCCACTATAGGTGGCCGGCAGCATGACAGCTCACCAGGCCACTATAGGTGACCGGCAGCACGACAGTTCACCAGGCCACTATAGGTGGCCGGCACCACGACAGCTCACCAGGCCACTATAGGTGGCCGGCAGCACGACAGCTCACCAGGCCACTATAGGTTGCCGGCAGCATGACAGCTCACCAGGCCACTATAGGTGGCCGGCAGCACGACAGCTCACTAGACCATTATGGGTGGCCGGCAGCACGATAGATCACCAGGCCACTATAAGTGGCCGGTAGCACGACAGCTCACCAGGCCACTATAGGTGGCCGGCAGCACGACAGCTCACCAGGCCACTATAGGTGGCCGGCAGCACGACAGCTCACCAGGCCACTATAGGTGGCCGGCAACACGACAGCTCACCATTCCACTATAGGAGGCCGGCAGCACAACAGCTCACCAGTCCACTATAGGTGGCCGGCAACACGACAGCTCACCAGGCCACTATAGGTGACCGGCAGCACGACAGCTCACCAGGCCGCTATAGGTGGGCGGCAGCACAACAGCTCACCAGGCCTCTATAGGTGGCCGGCAGCACAACAGCTCACCAGGCCACTATAGGTAGCCGGCAGCACGACAGCTCACCAGGCCACTATAGGTGGCCGGTAGCACGACAGCTCACCAGGCCACTATAGGTGGCCGCAGCACTACAGCTCACTTGACCATTATAGGTGCGCAGCAGCACAACAGCTCACCAGGCCACAATAGGTGGCCGGCAGCACAACAGCTCACCAGGCCACTGGTGAATGGCAGCACGACAGCTCACCAGGCTACTATAGGTGGCCCGCAGCACGACAGCTCACCAGGCCACTATTAGTGGCCGGCAGCACGACAGCTCACCAGGCCACTATAGGTGGCCGGCAGCACGACAGCTCACCAGGCCACTATAGGTGGCCGGCAGCACGACAGCTCACCAGGCCACTATAGGTGGCCGGCAGCATGACAGCTCACCAGGCCACTATAGGTGACCGGCAGCACGACAGTTCACCAGGCCACTATTAGTGGCCGGCAGCACGACAGCTCACCAGGCCACTATAGGTGGCCGGCAGCACGACAGCTCACCAGGCCACTATAGGTGGCCGGCAGCACGACAGCTCACCAGGCCACTATAGGTGGCCGGCAGAACGACAGCTCACCCGGCCACTATAGGTGGCCGGCAGCACGACAGCTCACCAGACAACTATAGGTGGCCGGCAGCACGACAGCTCACCAGGCCACTATTAGTGGCCGGCAGCACGACAGCTCACCAGGCCACTATAGGTGGCCGGCAGCACGACAGCTCACCAGGCCACTATAGGTGGCCGGCAGCACGACAGCTCACCAGGCCACTATAGGTGGCCGGCAGCATGACAGCTCACCAGGCCACTATAGGTGACCGGCAGCACGACAGTTCACCAGGCCACTATAGGTGGCCGGCACCACGACAGCTCACCAGGCCACTATAGGTGGCCGGCAGCACGACAGCTCACCAGGCCACTATAGGTTGCCGGCAGCATGACAGCTCACCAGGCCACTATAGGTGGCCGGCAGCACGACAGCTCACTAGACCATTATGGGTGGCCGGCAGCACGATAGATCACCAGGCCACTATAAGTGGCCGGTAGCACGACAGCTCACCAGGCCACTATAGGTGGCCGGCAGCACGACAGCTCACCAGGCCACTATAGGTGGCCGGCAGCACGACAGCTCACCAGGCCACTATAGGTGGCCGGCAACACGACAGCTCACCATTCCACTATAGGAGGCCGGCAGCACAACAGCTCACCAGTCCACTATAGGTGGCCGGCAACACGACAGCTCACCAGGCCACTATAGGTGACCGGCAGCACGACAGCTCACCAGGCCGCTATAGGTGGGCGGCAGCACAACAGCTCACCAGGCCTCTATAGGTGGCCGGCAGCACAACAGCTCACCAGGCCACTGGTGAATGGCAGCACGACAGCTCACCAGGCTACTATAGGTGGCCCGCAGCACGACAGCACGACAGCTCACCAGGCCACTATAGGTGGCCGGCAGCACGACAGCTCACCAGGCCACTATAGGTGGCCGGCAGCACGACAGCTCACCAGGCCACTATAGGTGGCCGGCAGAACGACAGCTCACCCGGCCACTATAGGTGGCCGGCAGCACGACAGCTCACCAGACAACTATAGGTGGCCGGCAGCACGACAGCTCACCAGGCCACTATTAGTGGCCGGCAGCACGACAGCTCACCAGGCCACTATAGGTGGCCGGCAGCACGACAGCTCACCAGGCCACTATAGGTGGCCGGCAGCACGACAGCTCACCAGGCCACTATAGGTGGCCGGCAGCATGACAGCTCACCAGGCCACTATAGGTGACCGGCAGCACGACAGTTCACCAGGCCACTATAGGTGGCCGGCACCACGACAGCTCACCAGGCCACTATAGGTGGCCGGCAGCACGACAGCTCACCAGGCCACTATAGGTTGCCGGCAGCATGACAGCTCACCAGGCCACTATAGGTGGCCGGCAGCACGACAGCTCACTAGACCATTATGGGTGGCCGGCAGCACGATAGATCACCAGGCCACTATAAGTGGCCGGTAGCACGACAGCTCACCAGGCCACTATAGGTGGCCGGCAGCACGACAGCTCACCAGGCCACTATAGGTGGCCGGCAGCACGACAGCTCACCAGGCCACTATAGGTGGCCGGCAACACGACAGCTCACCATTCCACTATAGGAGGCCGGCAGCACAACAGCTCACCAGTCCACTATAGGTGGCCGGCAACACGACAGCTCACCAGGCCACTATAGGTGACCGGCAGCACGACAGCTCACCAGGCCGCTATAGGTGGGCGGCAGCACAACAGCTCACCAGGCCTCTATAGGTGGCCGGCAGCACAACAGCTCACCAGGCCACTATAGGTAGCCGGCAGCACGACAGCTCACCAGGCCACTATAGGTGGCCGGTAGCACGACAGCTCACCAGGCCACTATAGGTGGCCGCAGCACTACAGCTCACTTGACCATTATAGGTGCGCAGCAGCACAACAGCTCACCAGGCCACAATAGGTGGCCGGCAGCACAACAGCTCACCAGGCCACTGGTGAATGGCAGCACGACAGCTCACCAGGCTACTATAGGTGGCCCGCAGCACGACAGCACGACAGCTC